>WOGQ01004682.1:0-10510 GCA_015342025.1 Leptinotarsa tumamoca | reverse complement strand
TTCCAAATAATGTTTTATCCGGCTGTTGTTTTTCCGGAAATAATTCAAAATAAATTTGGGCTGTTTTCCTACTATTCCTTTCAAATTTATAATAAAGTTTCAACATATCACGTTTTTCTTCATTTGAGAATGAGGACATTTCGACTGAAGTATTTATGCAAACTTATGATGTTTAATGAGTTCTGACAACTAGTAAGTACTCATTACAGAAAATTTTTCGATGGAGTCATGACTATCTCAGATGAAGTTGTTTTTCTTTACCTGTGGTTTCAGAAAAGCAAATCATAACTAATCATACATCAATGGAATCAGAATGAGAAGCACTATTTTTCTGTATACAAAAACATTATAATTGAATAGAACTGGCCAATGAAACCAGAATGAGAAGCACTATTTTTCTGTACACAAAAACATAATAATTGAATAGAACTGGCCGATACTTAATGAAAATCCATATTAAAAAACCAATCAATACAGTTTATTGTATGATTTTCACTATAAATCATACAATAAACTGTATTGATTAGTTTTTCAAAAACATAAGAAGCCGAAGTGTCGTATAGAAAATCTCAACATGAAAACGTGTAGCTCAAAAAAAAAGGTCAATGAAAATATGTTTTTGGTTTTGAGCTATGTTATCAAATGCAGCTAGAAATAAAAACGAAAATGCCAATGTTTTAGATTTTTCCGGATATTTCCGAAAATACTCGGAATTTTCCAAAATGCAAAAAAACGCAACTTTGCCACAATGGGCTCATTTAAGAAATTTTTTTGATTTCATAATTCATAATAATGATAAAAAATGACGTTATAAGTATCGCAACGTTCCTAAATGCAAAAATTCTTCGGTAACTGCACCAGACAAAATTTTATAATATATAATTTTCAATAAAAAACTAAATTAGCCTGAATGAGCCCATTTGAGATTTGACGTATCCCCTGTAGTTTGGGAGATCCAGTATAACTGGGGTATGAGATGAACATAAAATTTTGAATTTTGCTTAAACTTCAGAAAGTTGTATGACGAAGAAACATTTCACTGGAAATATTAGCACTCTGTGATCAACACATTTCGGAATTTTTTTGAGAATACGCTGGGGTACATGAAGAGATTAATTTTTGCTTGTATTGGAGTAATTATCAGAGCCGCTTGTGTTGGAATAATTATCAGGGCAGTCATAAAAAATTATATTTATATTGGTGAAGAATCAAACAAGTTCACGCACAATTGCAAGCACACACACAGGTTGTATTTCATTCCCTTCGCACGTCTAAACAAGCGTTGCGAGCGGCGGCGTTTTGCAAGTCTCGACACGTATTGAATAAGGAATTCGCAAGTTTTTACATATAACAGTTGCTGAGCTTCTTAAAATATTATCTGCCACATTGATAGGTGAAAGCAAGTCAACATTCTAGTTCTTCGCTATCGAAACCCAATAAATGTTCGTGGACCCCCGCTTAAGAATTGTGAACCCCCATTTTTTGCTCACGCCAACGCAGACCCTCATCGAGTCTCTCGTGGACCCCTGGGGGTCCATCTAGACCACTTTGGGAATCACTGGTCTAGACTATGTTATACTGCACTATTTTTTTTTCAGGTGTTCATGAAATGGCCAGTGATCAGTCCAGTGACAGTCTTGTAATCATTCTGTTCTGCTATTGATGTTTTAAATTCGTTGTGTTGAAACAACAATAGCAGGTTCAAAAATAATAATGAGATGTATCCAGTTACTCCATGAGTAGATATTGATACTAAAACCAAAATGACTACTTGCATATATAGTTTCAACAACAGAAAAGATTACGTATACGTAATACCCTTCATGCTATAGTACGCCACTGCGTTTGTCACTGAGAATGTTTCGACATTATTGGTAAGAGTTGTTTTGATAGATCTTTATCACAAACATGAGTAGTTTTTATCTACAGACACAATATTTTTACTTCAATATTACTACTATTCTTAGAATATTTACGATATTTCTAGTGGCCCAATCATGAAATATTTAATTCATTCGATTTATGGACTTTGGTTTCTTGCCGGGTCGAATGAGTAGAGGTAATTGTTTGTATAAAGATGCAGACGACCTTTATCATTCAGAGGGCAATCATATAAATGATAACTGCAACTTGCTTGTCCGAGATGAAATGAAAATATGTTATTCCTTCATGTTTCAAACTCAAGTTTTCATATTTTTCATAAAAATCTTGAAAAGATTCGCTTAGGTACTATCATACAATACCAATTCATGAGCTAATTTGAAGTACAATTTGAACATTGGATATTAAAAAATGTTTTGGAAACAATCAATACTAACGCGGTCAATTGGAATGGATTGAAGGGAGTGCTGCCTTTACATTATTCCAAGTTATTGGCTCTAATCAAAAATGCTGTGTCTACAAAACTTTGAATGCAACTCAGAAATCCAGTGAGCTCTTTCTTGCATCAAGTATCTAATGAAATCCATGAATAAGAGTTTGCTTATCCAATGAACAATCCAATAGAAAACCGAAAGGTGAAAGTGAAATCTTAGCCCCAGAAAACTTTTGAAAACATATTTTTTCCTCAGGCAAGAACTTCTCTCGACGCGTGTTTCACCAAGCAAGTTCGTGTCATAAGAAGATGATCTGATTCAAATTCAACCCCCACCACTGGGATCTCCTAAACTACAGGAGATACTTCGAAGCTTATATTGGGTCAAATTTGTGTTTTTCGTACAAAACAAAATATTGTTTCGAAACTTGAAATTTTCCGAGTATTTCCGGAAATATCCGGAAAAAACTGAAAATCGAAATTTTTGGTTCTATTCTTTTTTCCTGCGTTATTTCTCAACATAGCTCAAAACCAAAAACACATTTTCATTGATACTCTTCTGCAGCTGAACCTTATCATGTTCACATTGACTATCCGACGTTTCGTCTTCTGGCAATCATCATCAACTTTTTTTTCTATTATGGGCGCCATATTGTTTTCATTAATGATTTCATTAATGTATAATGTTTTATAATTTGTTCTTCTGAAACCAGAGGTATTAAAAAAACAACTCCATCTGAGATAGTCATGACTCCATCAAAAAATGTTGTTTGATGAACACTAGTTATCAGAACTCATCAAACATCATAAGTTTGCACAAATACTTCAGTTGAAATATATTGAAACTTTATTAATTATAAATTTATTAGGAAGAGTACGAAAACAGCACAAATTCACTTTGAATTATATCCGAAAAGACAACAGCCATATAAAATATAATTCGAAATTTTTGACAAACCTTGGCTGAGAACGGTGCGTTTCAAAAACCAAGAATGAAGTATGGAAGCAGAATGAAACAAAATACTAGAGATAACTTATTAGCCGAGGTAAAATAATTGTTCTTTCAATATTCGAAAAAGTATAATTATTTTTGGAACTATTTTAGATAAACGCAGATCCTTCGAAATCAACGCATCAAGTTGAAGTGCCACATACGAGCGTTTGGAGGGAATTCAAAAAAAGTGGTTTGTTGACTCTGAGAGAAGGATGGAATTTCGTAGCTGACTCTCGAATAGGGTAGACCCTACAACTTGTGATGTACTTTTGAAACCTTTGGTATGGGAATGAATATTACTGGAGTTTTTCCAACACCAAACCGTTATTTTAACACCTCGATACGTGTTTCGATCACCAAGTGATCATCTTCAAGGGGAAGATTGATTTATATATACTTACAATGTTATCCTTATTTATAGATACCTCTTCTAGATACCTCCGTCATGAGTGTCTTGAATTAATTTCACAATATTGCCTTATCTACTAGTCCTAAAGTAATTTTATAATGTGTCATAATGTAATAGTCGGGTAAGTAAATCTAATATTCAAAATATTATTTTAACAAGCTATATAATATACTATCAGGTATTGTTCCACCATCGTTATTCATAATATTATTATGTTAACTCATTTCTACACTCTCATAGGCATCTAGATGCCTGTTGTTGTTAACTTGTCGAACTAATCCTAATGAACTAAGGTCTATGGAATTGTTATGTTGCAGAATATGATGGGTGACTGCTGATTTTTCTGGTCTTCCATATTTTAGGTGTGCTAAGTGTTCCTTATATCTTATTTTAATAGATATTTTCGTCTGTCCATGATATTTTGCATCGCATTCCATACATTTAATTTTGTAAATTCCAGACTTTTCGGAATGAATAAATGTAGAAACTAAAATGGTTTGTTGATGATGAAGATACTATAGATATGTTCTTTTAACCAAATTTCTGTCGGGATTCACATGGTATGCTGATCAGCATCCTAGTCAACTCCCTGATGCTCTGAAATAGGCCACTTTGTCATATCGGATATTGGATGGCATATATATGTTTTACCATATAGCACATCCATCGATCCGACCAGTTATTCAGTTTGATAATTTTCCGTGAGAAAAAATGTGATTAGCACGTTTTGATACTTCATTGGGGAAAAAACATTTATTTTAATTCAATACACTATCAGCCCAAATTGATTTACATGTTCCTTCTACGAGTACGAATCATTCAGAAAGATTTGCTGTAGACTTCCATCGTTATAACTAAGGAAAACATACGTCCATTTCTGCTGGAAAAGATAATTTAAATTTCACAACGATATTTTTAGTTTCACAACCGAACTAACAGTTCATACTGAATTGATACTTAACATATTATTCCATAAGCTCTTCAAATGTTCAACACCAATCATATTGAAATTATTTGCAGAAAATTTCCAGATATGCAAAAATCAATCGAAAATTCTCTTCCAGGAGCCAGAACTCCAGTTTCCTGCATGTTTTCAATCGAGTCTTCAATTAATAAATATTTATTTACGCAGCGCAAAATCGTTTATTGCGATGAGAAAAACATTGTCATTAATGTCACTGTTATCGTTCCTATGGTAGGTACCGTTATCTTTATCGTTCCATAATTCATGTTTTACATTCAGAATAAACATTTTGATGCGACTGTGTTGCAATTCGCAGTGTTACAAATCATATATTTTAAAAGGTAATGATTCATCAGTTATTACTAATGGGATCGTACACTTATTTATAGTAAAGGAGCAATATGGTAAAATGACAAGCTTCCACAATCTGAAAAATAAACAAAGCCGAATCATTTGAGAAACTGCTGAAGTGTAATAGAGGGCAAACTAAAAAGTTCATCACGATAAGTTACTGCGTGATAGAAACCAATGAAAAGTCCAATCACAACTGTTTGTAATTGACACGTTGTTTACAAGTGATTTATTTTTTTGAAACCGGAAAAAAATTATTTTCCAAAACTGTATTTTCCGGTATAAAAATTTCGTTAATTCCATTGGTTTTTATTCATTTTATAGGCAAAATGTATGAATACAAGTTTCTGACTTATTGAACTCTTCAGTGGTTTATATTATCCAGTAAAAAAGGTACCTAAAGCGTCTGCCTCTCATATATTATTATGCCATATAGTGTTAGGTAAGTAAGATCTGTTGGAACCAACTTGTAAACATGATTTATTCCAAACGGAATGGACTGTGTCCATAACGCTTCATATAAAATAAATCACAACTTATAGCTGCACTAATCGTATTCATTCATTGATACTTCGGGCATATTTCAAAGCTGATATCTAGGGCCCCGTAATTTTGATCATTTATACTAATGTTATCAGATATCCTGTTGCCGTTTCTACAAAATTTACATTGTACATAGATGACCTGAAAGTATTATCAAAGGAAAGGTGCTTTTCTGATCAAAATAATGATTTGAGCAAATTCCACGAAAATATACTGACAACTGAACAAAAGCCACTTGAATTTGAACAAATATGGCTTCATTAGATATGACCAAAACTGCGGAATATCATCATATGATTATCAAATAGTGAGATTTTCAACTATAGCTATTTGCCTCTAAATGCAATAGAACTCTAAGGTATGTCTACAGGCAATGCCTCTCCCCACCTTTTCTTGACATCAAAACATTTACTTCACTCCATTCACTTCACTGCTGTTCATAGCAGGTTTCAGCCAACATCTGGTGGCTACAGCACAATGTACACAAGGATAGATTGGTAATAATTCAAAATAATTTCCTGCGGAATCTGGGAAATAGTAGTGTCTTCACTCTGAAAAATGCGATAACAGTCTTATTTGATATTTTTCAGAAGTGTACATGAACTGATTTTACCTTTTTGCCAAGTTTGGAACTATAAATTTATTTGGGAATTATAACTGAACAAATTCAAGAACATACATTCAATGGAATGGTTAGACTACATAATGATAAAGGTGATGACATTGCCCCCTACGACTGAAGATTCAATTCTCCAATATCAAAGATATACGAGGATTCCAAAGGCGGCCAGTTGTAAAGTCACGCTTCGACAGCCACCACCGAGCGAGATTCGGCCTCTATTTTTCACTGCCGCACTATGGGATCGACAAATGACTCAATCATCGAATATAAAAAACCGTCCCCAAGACGGTCAGTTGCAAATCCGTGTTCATCTAGTTGCCTTGCAGTGTACAATGAACGTATTTGTTTTATCCTTTTATCCAGCTCAATGTTTTCAGTTAAGGATGCAAATATGACATCCTCGTGAAGGAAGTCGACAGCAACAAGTCTTACTCTAAAATGATTCTGCTCAGATCACTTGAATACAGAAGTTGGTATCATGACACAGCCGAAAACCATGGATATGATCTATAGCAAACAATCGAAAGAACTATTTATTTCAACAAGATCACACAAACGCAAGAAAAATCTCAGAAACGCAATTATCAATATAAAATATCATTACACTTTCAATTATTAGAATTTTTGGTGCAAATATGGAACAATTTGTAATCGAAAAAAAGACCAACATTCACAAATTTCCATCATGAAAGTTTTCAGAAACGAAATAAAAAAATACCAGAAACGCAATTATAATGGTCGTTGATTTTTGGACCTTAATTTTCAACAACGGCGTAGTTTACGACCTAAAAAATATGAAATGATCTCTAATCGAAATATCATCAAATCATCATTACCATCATAAAAGTCTTTAGAAACGGAATAATAAACACCAGAAACACAAATATAATGGTCGTTAGATTTTTTGACCCCACTATTATTATTTCGACACGTGATTTATTAACTAAAAAAATATGGGACAACCAAGTGTGGTGCTAATGACGGTTCTGGACCTCCCTACCCTGCTCCTACACTGACTTTGACATTGAAACTGCCAATGAATTGACCTTGAAACTCAAGGGCATATGAGCGCTGTCATAAGCCCTTGAGTAACGTCATGACCGTGAAACCTTGAAGACCATTTTGATTTTCTGGCATTTAACACTCGAATGACTCGGTGAGTGAACGGTCAGATCGAAGATTTCGGATTGAACATGGACCCGGCGGTGCGAGGACGTACTTGCAGATGACAAGTATTTTTTGACACTGTGGCGGCGACGTGTGTGGCGTATTCGATTCAGTGTCGGGACATTACACAATCACCCTGCCGATAGCGGTTATTCATTACTTGTAAAGCGCAGAAAGCTAAAGTTGCGCGGCATTAGCTGGGTTAATTGTCGATTTTCCGTTTGGTTTCTTCCACACGTACCAATAAAGTCGTAGGTTCACACAAGAGGCAATGTGCATATCAAATGCACGTCTCCGGAATATATTTATTATTCTGACTCCCACCCCGGAGTATGCGTTCGTGGAGCTTATGACTACTTGGAATTGCTTTCGTTTGTTCGAGATATTGAGACGACCTAATGAAATTAATTTCAGCTTTTCATATATAGGAAATTACTTACGATGAATCTTCCAAATGGAAGACGTTGCACAGGTGCCTGAGGGTTTTACTTCAGCTTTCTGCGCGGCATAAGCTGGGTTAGTTGTTGTTTTCCATCTGATATCTGCCACACTTACTAACAAAGTAGTAGGTTCACATGAGAGGCAAGAATGAGATGTTTAGACCTAACTTAGCATATCAAATGCACCTCTCTGGAATATATTCATCATTCTGACTCCCATCCTGGAGTACGTGTTCGTGGAGTTGCTTCCGGACTTTATCTGCAGGTGGTGCAGATATGTATCAACTGAATCAACTACAGATAGAGCTTATGACTACTCGGAATCAATTTTGTTTGTTCGGGATATTCAGACGGTTTACTTCTCCAAAACCGGTCTATCGGTGGTTGTCCAGACCGAATGAAATTAATTTCAGCTTTTCTTATAGATACTTACGACGAATATTCCAAATGGAAGACATTGCACAGGTGTTTGATGGTTTTACTTCAGCTTTATGCGAGGCATTAGCTGGAGATTAATTGTTGTTTCGTCATCTGGAATCTGGTTCACGTTCCTACAAAGACGAAGGTTCACATGAGGGGCAAGGGGCTCTCTTCACTACAATGATGAGGAATTTCAGTAAAAAATTAGGTTCAAAAATATGTGTGTGTATAGGTTAACGGTAAAAAAGGAAAGAAAGACATAAATGAATAAAATTGTATCAATGAGTGAGAAAACCAGCATAAATAAATTATATCCTACGTCGAAAATCAAGAAGTATTCTAGAAAAAACACTCCTAATATCAAAGTAAGGATTTTGCAGTAACAGATGTATTTCAAAACAAGTCAAGAAATCGGCCAAAGTATCTTATGTAGGTAAAGAATGATATTGTGAAAGAAGAAAAGATCCAAATATATCGGTTGACCTATTAGGAATACTACATATATGTATACGTGAAGATGTGACTGTGGTCAAGGGTGAATAATATAAATATAATGAAGATACAAAAAAAATTACAGAAGATATCAAGAGGATACGAACACACTTGAAACGATATTCCGAGGAATTGTAAACGATTTGGGCGATTTTATCCTAAAATGAACTTCATTATCAATAACATTCATTAGAACTTAAAAAAAGGCGATAATGGTAGAACAAACACACAAATGATAATCGATAGATTTATGGTATTTATTTTCATTATTTCGGTAAATAATGTTTGACCTTCAGAATATGAGATGACCGGTACTTAATCGTCCACATATTTTCCATATCAAAGATTTCAGAAATGGAGTAAAAATACCAGAAACACAAATATAATGATCCTTAGATTTTTTGTTTTTATTATTATTTCAACAAGTAGTTTATGACCTGCAAAATATAGTACAAATATTCCAAAGAAGGAAACGTTATTTATCATATCCACGAGAATTATTTTCAAATATGCGATAATAGTAAGTACCAGAACCAGAAAATATTAAAAAGATTTAAAAAATGTGACAAAGAATATTAGAAACGTAGAAAACATGTAATTAAATTGTTTTTATTATTATATTACGTTTCGGAACTTTTTGTGTAACTTGCAAAATATAGATTAACTTGTTTTGGAAAAAATTATACTTTAGTATAATGTAAATGTATCGATATCAAATTCCAACCCAAAAGTGTGTTTTAGTGTGTTTTGTTTATAATAATTTTATGAACGAAAGTAATTTTTGTGGGTGAAAACAAAACAGTTTTTATCGACCTCCTTTGGGTATTTTCACCTTCCACAATCTGAATAATATGAAGGAATCTTACCTTTTAACGTGTTAGGAATCACACGTTACAAGGTAAGACCTCGTTAGTCCTCAGCTCGCACAAATTTCTCAACTTCTGAGAGTTGTCGTTTGTATGGGGGCGGCAGCTGATTAACGGAAAAACAGATTTTAAACAGAGAGAGATTTGAGAGATAAAAATAATATAAAGGGCAAACTTTTTACTCTCCTCCGATAAGTTAGGTACTGCGTTGATTCAAATTATTTTTCACAAAGTTAAATGATCCATTTATCAGTTACTTGTCGTAATTGATAATTTTGCCTATCAAAAAAGCTAAGTAATTACACAATAGCTGTCTTAACGTTTAGGAGGCTAAAATCTGCTTCCGTCTTCAGAATTGGACTAAATCTTAATCTAAAAGCAGTTTTTTCTTCGCTGTTTCTCTTTATTTCTCAACTTCCTGGATTGATGTCAAAATATTTTTTAAATGTGAAATATGTCAATGTTGTTTATTGACTTCTGAAACATTCAATGTAGTACAAGGTGTTCTCTGATGTTAGTCTGTTGCTATTTCGCCACTATCCATATTTTTCTTCAAAACGTAACCAATTACAATCCATTTCTAAAGAGCTGTTCGAAATACACTTCTCTCCGGATATAAGATTATACTCTAATTCTTCAAGTTTACGACTCTCAGAGTGAGTGAGGTTCATTGGAAATCATTCTCGTCTTCTTCCAGTCAACTCGATGTCCACCGTCTGCTATCAATATTTGATCCTGTTAATTGTCGTTTCTGATGTTATCGCGATATTCATTTTCACGCACTTTTGGTGTTCTCGAAGTTTCACCAATACAACATTCACCACAAGAACATGGTATCTAATGAATGCAATTTTTTGTGTTTTTTTCTGTGTTGTTGGGTTTTGTATGTGTGAGTATAGATCTCAGTGTATTTGTTGTTTTGTAAGAA
>WOGQ01004681.1:0-10510 GCA_015342025.1 Leptinotarsa tumamoca | reverse complement strand
AAGCGCTTGAAAGAATTTTTACTAACTAATTGTTTTTATGCTGTCAGTGACTCTCTCTTTTTAGATATATTTGGACTTACTACAAATATTATGTAATGTACGGTAGTCAATAAACTTTCATTCGTTCATTCATTCATTGGTTTAGAAGAAAATTCGAAGAAGCCGAACTTATGTTGTGTCCCACAACGTATTTATCCAAGCTAGCGTAGAGACACGCAACATATGGAAACCCATAATCAAGCAGAACACGACCAACTCCCGCCAAACGGTCAGCTCCGCTAAAACTGATGAAGACGGGATAGGTGAAAGCACCTGAATGACCTATAAATAGTCAGATCTCCGAGGAATAAGTCCAGTTATCACCCGAAGACGGTTGTTATAGATTATTTCAGATATTTCGAATCAATTTCTATCATACTGAAGAATGGAAGTCCGAACCTATGAAAAGCTCCACGAAACATTATTAGCCACCTACAAACAACATCTAAAAGTGATTTTTTTATCCCCTTTCGGTTGATATTACCAAATTTTCCGCAAATCCATTGGTCACAGGGTGAAAAGGAGGAGACGTCAAAAATTCTATTCCGTTTTTGTTTAGGACACTATCATTGCCAAATGCATGATTATCTTTTAAGGCTGTTTCGGCAGCTCTTTGACTCAATTTGAATCCGTAAAATAAACTGGCAAAAATAGCTCAACATCATATGGTAATGAGCTGAATAGAGGCAAAAATCCAAAACATGGAAAAAATGAACAGCAACAAAATATAGAATACACAATTCTCTATCAATCTGTTTATTCCATGAGACAGTAGTATGGATATTCATTGAGATATGCAGCTACAAAAGCACAAATTGAAACGGGTAAAACTTCTGAGCAATCTGATAAAATGTTTCCAACTAAAAATCAGACAGGCTGGGAAATAAACCCTATGACCCAATTCAATTCACACATTTTATTCAAAAACGTTTCTTATCCTTATACGTTATTCCAAGAACGACTCCTTTGAGTCATTCAAAATTGTATTGCTTTCCATCAACTATCCACATTCCAGGATACTATTTTTCCCCTAATGGAACTGAGGGATCCAACTTAACAAAATTCACCAGATCTACAAAAACCCATATTCATAACACCGCAGTAGAATATACCTTAACGGTCCAAATACGAAAAAATTCCAATTCGGAGACGAATAATATTTTCCTGGAACTCCATATTCCACTCTTCCTTATTCCACGAAAAGAAACAGGCCATTATTCCTTATGTTCGCGGCGGCGTCCATTCTTTTTGGAATTATGGTTCGCCAACGGGTCGTCCTTCGTCGAAACTTGAATTAGTTGGTATCAAGGGTGCAATGTATCGTTGATGCGAGATCCTGCGATTTACTTCGGGATTCCGCAGGAGAAATACCAACTGAAGAATAGGGTCAGTCACACGTGCGGCTGGAGAGTCTTTACGAATTATGGCTAGTTTGTGAATTGCGAGAGGTTGAGTCTCCGTTTGTTTTCGGCTGTGTATCACAGTATCAGCCCCGTGTTCGCTGAACAGATATTTATCATGACGTGGCTATTGGAATATTTGATGATGAGATTAACTACCAACTGGTTCAATAATGGTGAATGATATATATGATTGAAAGGGGTATAGTTCTAGGAGATAATGATTTTTGGCTCTCTACTTGTCAAGCTTTATACAAAGAAATGTGGGAATCTTCCAGAAAAAAGAAGAAATCGATCTATTTCACAACGAACTCTACACAAAAACTGGTAGATCATACAAAGAAGTGACTTTCAGATACAAACTGGAAGAAGAAGTACTTTCGAAACTTTTGAGGAGCAGCCTTTGCGAAACCATCGACATGACTGTGCCAAGACATATTGGTGTCCATTTTGGAGGATCCAGTCCTCCCTACTCGGGAATAGTACTTTATAAGGCAGTTCGTAGTTGACAGTTGGTGGCATAAAGTCAGAGGTCATTTCCAGTGTCAGCCAACAGTCTGTTGCACTCTGCATTAAATTGATTTGCGCAATTATCAATGTGCGCAAGTCTGTATGCCGTCTATCTAGCCTCTCTTCCCAGAAAAATGTGGAGAGGAGGTAGATCTAGAAGGATCTCCATGGTCGCTGACGGTGTCGTACTGATGGCCCCACTGATAGCCAGACAAGCCTGTCTCTGTAAGCCAGAGAGCTTCGCTTGGGCCGTTTTCTGTAAAGCTTTCGGCCACCAAGCAATTGCACCATACGTGATCATTGGTCTGACAATCATCACATAAATCCGATGGATTTGTTTGGGACCTAAACCCGAAGTTTTACTACAAATCCTTCGACATGTTTGTGTAAAACTTTTTCCAAGTGAGCGTTCCAGGTGAGTCTTTTATCAAGGACAATGCCAAGATATTCCACCTCCGTTCCAAATGGAATGACCACACCATTGAGGAAAAGTGGCGTTAGATCTTCCAATTTTCTCCTCCTGGTGAAGACAATTATCACAGTTTTGCTGGGGTTGACAGACATCTGCTCCCTCAGGCACCAACTCTAAACAAGGTCCAACGTGCTTTGAAGGATATTACAAGCTACCCTGCCCGACGTTGACCTTGCCAAGATGACAAGGTCGTCTGCATAAGCTTGCAGATCTACTTTTCTTCCATCGAGGGCATCAAGTAGATCAGGATCGACCACAGAAGAAGAGATAGTACCCCACCTTGAGGGCAGCCCCTGGTGATCCTGACCCTAATGGCCTCGTCTTGATGAGTCGTAGTTGCAGTTCTGTTTACCAGCATGGCATAGATCCAGCCAGGTATGGTTGATTCTTTACTGTTCCTAGCCAGATACGATTCTATAGATTTAGGTAGTGCATTGTCAAATGCTCCTTCCATATCGCAATCTTCTTTTTGTCAAGGGATTGGAAGATTTTCCCTACAAGGTTGGTTAATGCAGAATCTGTCGATTTGCCGGTTTGATAAGCATATTGGTGGTTATTGAGGGGGGATGCATATAATGCTATCCTCCTGATGTGTCCGTCCAGTATCTTCTCAAATCCTTTCAACAGGAAGGATGTAAGGCTGATTGGTCGTACCGATTTACTAGCTGATCCGGCAAACGTTCTGCATTATAAATCATTCCTATGGGGTATGGAATTTGATGCCAAATGAAAAAATCCGGCTTATTCTCATTCCTACCAAATATACACAGATAATTCAATATTTATCGGTCGAGCCGTTTCGGGGGGGTGCGACCACGAATAACGTGACATAAGATTTTTTCATATTACATTTTGAATATTGAAAAAACAGAAAACCTGAAATAGTTGTCAGTACCTGAAGAAACCCGTAGATATTATGTATGTCTCGGTGTTTCGCATTGCCATGATGCACCAACTCGAATGGCATGGTTTTCTCAAGGGAATCATCGAATACAGAAGGTTCGTTCATATCGTTCCAAATGCCAGCTAAAACGTCTGTACTTCCATTGTACTTATCGTAGGAGTACCAAGTTGAATAGAATTTTCTAGCCTCCGGATTGAGAAAATCTATATAGCTTGACAATCCCGGCCAGCAACTTCCTAAAATTCAAGAATATAGTGGCAGTAATGTTTCATTTCCTCAGGAGTTGAATTGAATTTATTTTAACAACGAAACTAATAAAAGTTATGCGTACGAACGAAAATAATTCCTCAATGAAATTTTACGTTACGGTAATGATTCAAACAATACAGTGATATCATTGGAATTCGAAAACTAATCATATATGATTCTGGAGTAGGAAGAGTATTCAAAATATATTGAGATATTCAGTGATTTCAAGAGGTGAAAATGTATCTGTCAGGATATGGATGAGTTCTTTCATGATTTTCGTTTCATATGCAGATTGTTATGTTTTTGCCAGAAATTCCTTTCCTGGTTATTTTTTGTGGCGATTGAGATACCAGCCAGCTTGGTTTGAACCACGCTGATATTTTTCCCATTCCCCACTTAATCGTCAGGCTTAGTAATTTGGAGTACACCCCACATCCTGAGCCTTCTTTGGTTTTTGAGCCGTCTTTATATATACGTATTGCATTTGTAGCATCATTTATCTAATTGAGTTTTGCAATTATCCACTGTTGTATGAAATACGAAACAGCGAAACACACCTCGTATAAAATGTATTGTGAAAATTATATAATTTCCATCATGGATAGTATGAAATAACCTAATTGTTTTCTCTCAGTGAGCTTTGTCGATGCGTACAACTTCACACCCTACCAATGTTAAACAACTTTTAAGTCTGATCTATAAAAATGCTTTCACTGACAGAAATATTTACTTCACCCACCTTCAAAATCACTTCCGTTTTCCCATTTCACGAAAAATTTTTCTTTAGCACCAGCGTATACGCTATAGTTCATATCAACTTTTATATGGGGATCTGAGATAGTGACTAGTTTTCTGTTTGTTGACGATAAATTCCTTTGCATTTCCTCGGGATCACTGAAGTTTTGAGGATTCCAAGTGAAGTACCTTTTTCCATCTGTGTGATCAATGTCTAACCATATTGCGTCCATTGGGAAATTGTGGGTGTCCATGAGGGCTACAACTTCTTTGACTTGTTCTTGGGTGTAGTAAGACCACCGGCACTGATGATAGCCCAAGGTCCACAACTACAAAATAAAGTGTAACCCATCATTTTTACGTGACAAATACGAACGGGCCTTTTTCATTAGAAGGCAATACTTTTAACTCTACAACTATCAAAAAAAATATGAGTTTTTTATTATAGAACGATAAAGTTTTTATACTTTCAGAAAAGTTTACCAAACAATTGAAGACGATGATTTATTTGTTTCTAAATTGGCTAAATTGAGACCAAAACGGTTATTCACACTGAACGTCTTTTACACGATCTGCTAACGATTTATTATACGACTACTCTACGAAGCGACTACTCCATTACATGACCCATTATACGACTATCATACGAAGAGTTATACAGGACGGCAATTCTATTACACGATATATTATGTAGGGCGGCTATTTCATTACACGTCTATTCTATTACACGTCTATTTTATTACAGAGCGGTTATTCTATAACATGATCTACTATACGACTATTATACGATCGTTTATACAGGGTGGCTATTCTATTATGCTTTTTTATATGACTATCAAATTATCTATTATACATGGCGGCTATTCATTTACACGATCTCTTATACAGGGCGACTATTTCATTACACGTCTATTCTATTAAATGGCGGCTATGTTATAACACGTCTATTCTATTACACCTCTATCATATTACACTTTTGTTATGCCCTGTACTGTATAGCTAGTACTATGTTGCTGTATCGCTGCTGTTCCAATGTTTTGACTGAATCAGAATCAATGAACTCAGGCGTGCGCAGCGTTATAGAACAGTGCTTTCAAAAAAATTGTTCTACAGCGCCATCTAGTGGCGAGTTACAGAAAAATTGATAGCCGATAAACCTTCTCTATAAAAAATCACTTATACATGTCAAGTTTCATCACGATCGGTTGAGCGCTGTAGATGTTTATCACTTACCAACCAACCAACAAACATCCATTTTCATATATTAGTTCATACTATTATATTACACGTCTTTTCTATTACAGGGCGGCTATTCTATACATGGCGGCTATCCTACAATACTTCTATTCTACTACACTTTTCTATACGACTATTATATAATAATAATAATAATAATAATCATCATCTTTATTCAGCAGCAGATACATCAGTGATCTATTATATATGGCGGGTATTCTATTACACGTCTTTCTTATTACAGGGCGGCTATTCTGTTACATGGCCCATTATATGACAAACATACGATGAGTTATACAGGGTTGCAATTCTATCACACGATCTATCATACGGGGCGACTATTTCATTACACGTCTGTTTTATTACATGACAGCTATCCTTTAACACATATATTCTATTACACATCTATTCTATTATAGAGCGGCGTTTCTACAACATGATCTATTATATGACTATTATACGATCTATTATACAGGGCGGCTATTCTATACACGATATAATGCGACTATCATACGATATTTCACAGGGTGACTATTCTATTACACTTTTTTTTATACGACTATTATATGATCTTTTATACAGGGCGGCTACTCTATTACAGGTCTATTCTATTATACAATATATCATATGACTATTATACGAACTATTACACAGGGCGGCTATTCTATCACTATTTCGGAACGATTCCTGGAAACTTCTGCGATTCAATTGTTACTCGCAGAACGAATGAAGTGAGACTGGCATTTGAATTTCTGCTTTTGACATTTACGAACCTAAAGATTTCAGAAATCAAGGAACTGTTCGCACGAACAATTCACAGAACTACGCATATGAAGAACAGCGATATTGATATGTTGTACAATAATTAAGATAACTCGGGAAGTGTGATATGCTGGAAATCGTTTGTTGAAAAATAAGACCTTATTATTATTCTGCTCGTTTCGTTTGGTTTGATGGTTACCATTTTCAGTGAGGTGAAAACTGGTGTATTCTTCATGAGAAAGCACAAATACTACAGAAAAATTTGAGAGGTTTCTGAGCGAAAGTACCGATTAAATCGTTGCGGATTATATTTATTTGGAAAAAACCTCTCAGGAAGTTCATTTCTTAAGGACACCGTTCACTAATTGAAAGAGTCTTGCTGATTCAAGGTCGATGACCCTGAGCCAGTGATAAATGATCGCAACTTCAAAGCCTCCTTGAGAATAAAGTGTGGGGACGAAAACTTGTTGAATCTTTCTGGAACGTTGTCGAGGAAACGCTATTTATTCGAGCCCTAAAATTTAAAACGAAATGAAACAACGAGTTCAATATTACTCCATTTTGAAATTTCACTCATATCAATATCAAACATTGCAAATGAAACGAGAAACCTCTGGTTATTATTTGGTGAAAATATTGAAAGATACATTGAAAACGGGTTGCAATTTTATCAGAAAGGTAAGTCAAATACTCTTGGATGGTTCAACCATAGTTCAGATTACCTACAATCTACCCTTTAAAAAACGTTTGTGACTATTGACACATTAATAGCAATGAGAATTTAAAACATGTATGCCTACATTCATATTACAATGACTGAAGTATGTTTTTCTTTTCGAAATAATTGTGTTGAAATACCTGTGGCAAGTTTGTGACTCCTGTTAAAGCTGTGAACTGCCGAACAACTTCCTTAAGAGTAGGACCTAGCAGAACGAACAGATCCAGGGTTCCACTATCAACCATAAAATATGCTGATGGTCGAGTACCCGTGTAGGATATGTCGACCCATTGTTCAGCAGCGTTGTGTAGAAATATACCAGATGTGGATTTGGATCTAAAGAAAAACAATTGACATTAGCTAATTAGATTTACTATTCAACACCGAGATGTGTATATTACTCTGCACCTTCAACCTATACATTGATTCATATATGAAAAATGATTTGTTAGTAATTTATAGGTTATATTGAAAATATTGAATATCATTACCTAGCTATCTTGAATATTGATATTAAATTTCTTCAATTGATTTTTTTTTCAATCTGTAGGCAATATTCACGAAACGACAAGTTACTGACTAATTGGACTTCTCAGTAATTCATATCAGGCAAGTTATCCATTCATTTTCATTGTTCCAATCCTATACGGGACGGGCCGTGCTGTGCTGAGCCTGACAAGTGGGCGACAAGTTTAATGCAGAATCTAACGTGATCACGGATTTCCATGAATGACTTTTCAATTGATAACAATGATATTAGTATTCACATTGTCCATAATTTGTTGACACTGCATATTTTGTACCTGAACAGGTATTTCCCGTAAAGTAAAACGTATATCAAGTATGAAACTTACGAATGTCCATATACAACTGGTACTGATCCGTAAAGGGCCATGGGAGAGCCAACTTCATAACCTGCAGTGTCAGAATTTCTCAATCTGAAGGGATCCATTGAAGTATTAGCTGTTTGGGGTAACTCCAAATCCACTGCGTGACTAGGTAGTCCATAAAGTCTTTCGGCGTCATCAAATCCTACCGAGAAGGCAAATGTTTGGCGTTCTTTTTGCTGCAATAATCAAATGATTTATGTAGAATTTCTCAATACACTTACAACTGATACTAAAGCTCCATGAGCATGATTTAGAGGTGAGGTTATGTTGATGACATCAGCAGTCAGCATGATGAATGTACCGGGAAATAAACAATCGTTTGGTGGTGGTGAATAATCTATCACTAATTAGTTTGGTTGGATTAAGATAGGTGAGGTTAGGTTTAGTCAGGTAAGGTAAGGTAAAATTTGAAGTGGTTATGAGCAACCGTCAAACAAAGAATACTGTATAAGCCACAACTTGGTGAAAAAGCTTTCATTTGGTGTTTTGATGATGGTGCGTGCTTGGGACGTGATCTCTTTAAATTTTGTGAAATTTTCCACTATCTGTCAAATATTCTAAAGAGTTGTGATCAGAAATGCTTCAAGACATAGATTCTTGAGTTGTGATCTCAGAACCAGGTATCCCAATGACATTAAAAGTTTTTAATCATATACTTACTTGTATCTCTGACCGGACTTGCGATAATTATCAGGTAGAGAGAAGCTAATTAAACTTGGTGTCAATGCCTATTATAACGGAATAAGAACAATGGGTGATGTCCTAGCGAAGAAGGGAGCCATATATTTTCATTCACAAATAATATGTCTAAGAAATATTTTATGCTGAATCTGAGAGGAATTTCAATGAAGGACGGTAGCCGATCGAGTAGACGTGGGTGGTTTGCTCCACCGCTCGACCGCTGTGTGAGCCGGAGGTTCAAGCTGTGAGACCGGACGATCAATTTTAACTCTCTATCGTCCAATCCGTCACACGTTAACAGACCTCGTTAGTCCTTACCTCGCAGGAGTTTCTACTTTTGAGAGTGGTCATTTGTAGGGGAGCGACAGAGTGGTTAACGGAAAAACAGATTTATTTTAAAATAATAATATGTTGGAATCGGATTGGAAAGAGGGTCTGTAAAAAATATAGAGAGTATCAGGAAACACATACGGAAAACCTCCATTAAGGGACCGTCCGAGAAGACTGCTGAAGATATGGTTCAACAAAGCAGGGATCGTCTCAGAATAATCACAGGGCTACTTGCGGACAACTTCCATTGAGAGGACAACTGAACAAAATAGGGCGGTTCATTATATTTTACTATAGACTACCTGAATCAGGTTCAGCAGAATATGACATGCTTCCAGGGATCTGAACAAAATAATACAGGACACAAGATTGTTGGAAAGGGTGTAATGCAAAGTTGGAGAAAAACGCGATATGACCATGAAGCTGCAGTATACCAAAATATGTTGGAAAAATAAACAAATGAAGCTGAAACCATCCCCACCAGTTTTACAATATATGTGTCAATTAACAAATAACTTACATTGTCCATGAAAAATCTGGTACCGTCCAAAACAACCTCCAATAAGTTGTTCTCGTTGTAAATTTCAACCCTGAATGGTGGACCTTCTGTTATTTTCACCCTTATGTTTGGGCTAGTACTGGTTGGATAGAAGTTGAGAGATGAACTATCCTCCTTTGAATGATTGAATCTGAAAAAAATTGAAAATGAGAATAACCAAACTATTTGTCATGAAATTTCAATTGCACATCTCTCAAGTTCCGTCATTTTACGGACCCCCCAATGAGAGGGGGGGGGAAGTTACCCCATCTCATGGGACAAAATATCAAGGTCTGACTGAGTTTATGTGAGAACGTAACATTTTAGTTTTTTTAATAAAAAATAATTTCAAGGTGAATGTTTCTTTGGAAATTGGCATGAACTGGAGAGAATTATGACCAATGTTTTATTGAAATTATCAACAAACTCATCTTTGGTTTATAGATTCACAAAAATAATGTGAAACTTGTTGAAACATGAACTGAATTGCAACTTATATTCACCCTGTGTAGTCTCATGTGGTTGCTAAGTGTTGTTATTGACAGATTTAGTTCGTCAATCATTCTTCACGTGTAATTTAGTATTTCTCAATTTTATTAAAGTTCTACTTCAACTTTGCTATTTCACTACGATCCACAGTTTCAAGTATAATCCTACAACAAAAATGCTAATAACTCAGGAACAGCTAATCAGTTTCCAAAAGTGAACCACTTTTGGATAGATACTGAAAAGATATATCAAACAATATCACAAGACCCCCTTTTTCAATTAAAACGTATAGATAGCGTTCTTTAGGCGGCGAGTGATACCGTCGTTTTTTACAAAAAATAACTAAAATGGCTAGGTTAGGTTAGGTTAGGTCTAAACTGAGTGTGTCTATTCGAC
Source organism: Leptinotarsa tumamoca (assembly GCA_015342025.1). Classification (NCBI taxonomy): domain Eukaryota; kingdom Metazoa; phylum Arthropoda; class Insecta; order Coleoptera; family Chrysomelidae; genus Leptinotarsa; species Leptinotarsa tumamoca. The sequence continues at coordinate 161 of WOGQ01004681.1, read as the reverse complement.
CCTCCACCGCAACCCGCAAGGGTTTATTGTGGCTCACCCCTATTCACACTCGAACAAATAAACCCAGCTTCTAAACGAAGCCGATTAGTTTGTATGGTGAGTGGTCTTTCAGGTCGGATGGTAAGAGTACGGCTCTGCCGAACTCTAAAAACCTGATTCGG
>WOGQ01004679.1:0-10511 GCA_015342025.1 Leptinotarsa tumamoca | reverse complement strand
GAGAGGAGGTAGATCTAGAAAGATCTCCATAGCCGCTGACGGGTGGTACTTATGGCACCACTGATAGCCATACAAGCCTGTCTCTGTGAGCCAGAGGGCTTCGCTTCGGCCGTTTTCTGTAAAGCCTTCGGCCACCAGGCAGTTGCATCATGAGTGATCGTTGGTCTGGCAATTATCATATGAATCCAATGCAATTTTTTGGGACCTAAACCCTGAGTTTTATCATGAATCCTGCGAGATGTTTATAGACATTCTGGCTTTGTGTAAAACTTTTTCCAAGTGAGCATTCCTGGTGAGCTTTGTATCAAGGACAATGCCAAGATATTTCACCTCCGTTCCAAATGGAATGACCTCACCTTTGAGGAAAAGTGGCATTAGATCGTCCAATTTTCTCCTCCTGGTGAAATGGATTAACACAGTTTTTCTGGGATTGACAGACATTTGCTCCCTCAGGCACCAACTGTAAACATCATCATCATCACCAACGTGCTTTGGAGGGTGTCACAAGATACTCTTCCCGACGTGGACCTTGCCAGTATGACAAGGTCATCTGCATAAGCTTGCAGATCAACTTTTCTTTTGTCGAGGGTATCAAGCCTACTATCCACCAGGAGCGACCACAGAAGGGAAGATAGTAGCAGGAAGGAAGTAGTAGGAAGTAGTAGGAAGGATGTAAGGCTGATTGGTCGTACCGATTTGGGGTGTGGGCCTCTCCGGCCTACTTTAAGTATTTATATCACTCTTGCTGCCAACCAACTGGGTGGTATATAGTTCCACGTCAGACTAGCTCTATACCTAACCTAACCTAACCGTTTAGACTACGAGCTAGAAATATACCTCCCTTTCCAGGAGATTTGAAAGGCTGAAACGACTTGATAGCCCATGTAACTGCCGGTGTTGTGATAACCTTCTTTGCGACCTCCCAATCGTTCTTTTTTGGGTGTTTAGCGCCCTCGAAGATAGGAGGTCTGTTGTTATCAAGAGTCAGATTTTCAGGAAAGTGGTTTTCTATCAAAAGCTTTAACGTTTCTTCATTAGAGTTCGTGAATGTTCCAGTTTCAGCAGGCGGCTCTCTAGAGAGAATCTTGTGAATTCTTGTGCTGCGAGGTAAATCATAGAACTTCCTCCAAGACTCCTGTTCTGTCTTTCTGATTTCGTTGTTATATATCGTTAGAGTAGTTTTATAAAGCTCCCAGTTACCTGACTCTTTAGCTTGATTGAAAAATCGTCAATTTATAATAGTTCCAATAGGTAAATTTCTAAGTTTTTTTGAGTAGTTTCAGAGCTTTATCTCATAGATCTATCATCAGTTTAACATTATCAGAGAACCATGGTTGTTGAACCTTCCTTACTTTAACATTTTTACTGGCGCAACATTATCAAATATGAGTAGCATCAAAGGGTGATAATAACAGCAGCTACAGCAAATGATCTCTGTCGATTCGTTTAAAATGGGTGCCTTAATCAAAATTTCATCTCAACATTTTTGTTTGCAATTCATCTTTTCATCAATTCGCATAATGATTTTTTTTTTCATTTTTTTCAACTTGTAGAAAAATAAATCAGTACATTTCGGCATGATGAAGGACTTACATGAAAATATTACCTCTCTAACCTAATAAAAAGTCAAATTATTGCCAACGGAAGAAATTCGTACACTTCCGAGTCGAAAGTGAAATAAAACCCTTCGTCAATTATATTTACATCTCAGTAGGTGCTTTCGAAGTTGGAAATCATTGGTTTCAAAAGACGTACTCGAGGGAGAACGTCAATGTCCCCTTCAACTGTCAAGCAACCCCGGTCTTACTTGATTGCTTCTTGATAAAACTTCCAACTTTCTCTTGTTTTTGAACGACGAAGTGCCCTCCCGGTTAAATAAATTAGAGTTGGCGGAATTATATTTGAAGATATCCATTATTTATGAAGTGTTTCCTTATTGAACGCTCTAAAACTCGATTATTTGAAAACGATTCGATGACAATATTTTCGAAGCTTTTGTGACCTTTATGAAATTATTGGGTTGTTTGTTTTGACCTCATCAAAATTCATGTTTATTGAAATGATGGTTCTGAGAAGAAAGTACCTAAAATGTAAGTAGGTTTTGTTTGAAGGTGTCATGATGAGTTTCATTAGTGCCACTTCCATTGTCTGATATTATATGTATAAAATGATTTGAAATCCCTGAAAGAACTAATAAAAAAGAGGAATTGAAAAGTAAAAATACACCAATTGAACAAAAAATCAAAAATGAAATCAAAAAGTTACGAGATTCTAAGCGAAGTTATTTCACGACGTTTCGATTGTTGGTTTCCACAAGGAATCCAAGGTAGCCACAAGGAAGATCATTTTTGATGATGTCTAGTTTCTTCTCGAGACCTTCCTTCATATTACAGAGCCCAAAAGCACGGTCTAATAGAGTCTTGATGATTCCTCTTTTAGTCGATTGATGGTGGTTGGATTCGTGGATGGTAGTTGGTGGAACATTTTTACGAGTCCCAGATAAGAACATGAAATACAGTTGAAAGATTATGGTGTATGGAAAAATAGATTTCCAGTTTTATCTAGGAAAATCACATTACACTTAACAAAGGTACAAGCCATAATTGTGGCGTGTGCAGTGCTTCATAATATAGCAATAATTTCTGATAATGGTGACGATTATGTATATATTGACACAAGCATAAATAATCGGAATTCTGTGAGGAACAAAATTATAGCAGAATATTTTACAACTTTATTAAATTAAAAACTAATACGGCTGCTATTTTTTGGATACTTTATTAAAAAATAAAATCTGAACATGGTTTTTTTTTATTTCAACTGAAACACATTGACTTTTTTGGCTTTCTCCAGTTAGCCTTTAATATTTCTATTTTTGAATGCATGTGTTCAACTTCTAATTCTCTCATGATGCTTTTATGCACAGCATCTTCTCTCAATATTGACAATTCCTCCTCAGCAAGTTCTTTTTGTATTGAAGCCACTTCCAATTTCGCCTCTACCAACTAATTGTAGGGTTTCCTTTTCTTTGTTATACCTAAAAAATGAAAATCAAATAATATAACTGGATTTTGTCTTTTACATCTTAATTCAACAAGGATTGATGGTTTGAAATTAACGCCTTGTATCTACAGTTTTTAGTGAAATTTCTAAATTTAATGAGGGCCTGTTGAATATCGATATCTGAAATGTAAAAAGTATGTGTTACAAATACGATAAATGAATAACCAAGCAGGATAGATGAATAACCATTTATATATACATATATGTGCTTACCAAGTTATTGATTTTATCAGAGTCATACAAACTCTCATCTCCTTCAGCAGACAGTAGGTAAGATCATTTCTTTCACCTTCTCTTCTACTGGTGTCAAAGGGGATGCTTTACTTGTTCCACCACCAGTTCTATATAACTCTGCCTTCACAAAGCTGGCCTACTTTCTGGTGTCCTTCTTCAGCGCGTCATACTTACATTTCAGGTTTTTGGCTTTTCTAAATATTCCACTCTAAGAACAATTAAATTCTGTTTCCATTGCTATATTCCAGGCACCTTCTTTTTCATTCCAAGTAATGGCATCGCTTTTTTTAATCTCTATATCATACACCATACTACAGTGTCAACACTTTCAAAACCATCCATATAACGATTAAGGTTATGTCGATGTACAAAACCCACAGAACACAGAACCACAGTATTTCTGTATATACTGTATATACAAAATACTGTGGTTTTACTATAGTAGATATTTTATCTACCAGATTGTTATCTAAAACTTTATCAGTCACTGGTGAAACAGGCCCTTTTAAAGTCGAAATAAACCACTAATTGAACGTTTCAACCCAATTTTTTTTTTTATAACTTTTTCAAAATTACTGTCTATGTGAGAATAGTTTTTTTTTATAAACAAACCATTAACAATTATTTAAACATACTAGGTGATCAAAATAAATTAAAAGCAACAACAGACAGTTATCAACTTTCAGTAATGACATACTTAGAATCGGTAGGTTCTTCTGTGTATATGCTTTAAGGTATGGATGTAACAGGTGGTAGCATTGCCTGAATTTTGAACCGATACCGATTGTATGTGTAAAGGAAACATTTTTGAAAGAGCCTCTGTGCCTGGTTTCTCCTGATTCAAGTGAAAAATTTTCAGAATCATTCATCTGGATAAATCTCAACTTTTGAGGTATTTATGAATAATAATTTAAAAGCATATTATATAATATCAAATTTTGAATTTGTTAATTTTAACTAATCATAAAGTCATCAGGATTTTTTACAGCAGTTCTTTTGTATTCTGCCAGGAACAAAAAATAGGTATCCAAAAATAAGAACAACTAAAAGAAACAAAAATGAAATGAATTGGACAAAACAAGGACGTTAAACAATTGAAAAATCGACAAACGTGGAATACACTGAATATATAGAGGTTTCATTAAAGGAGTGTAAACAGAAGCCTCGAGTTTCCTTGATGGTTTATGTAAATAGGAATTCAACTAGGAGGAGTTGTAAGGTTCAGTGCATTAAACCCTAGGGCGAGACCTTATATTTTGTTACTTTTCATTGAAGCAACCATTGGAAAGTGTAGAAAATGTCAGAACTTAGACACTATCATTTATTTTATAGTGACAGTTTAAATCCAATATTATTTATTTTTATTCATTCATTAATTTTAAGGTTAGGGATGCAAACCCCTATTGAAACTCTCAAGTAAACTGTATTCTTTGTTTTATTGGTATGCTTGAAGTGTGTCCTGTCCCAGTGTAACTTAGTTAGTCTACATCTACAGTGACAATGTTAAAAATGGGTACAGTATTTCTGGAAATTTCTGTAGATTGCATCTGAATAATAGCTTTCAATTTGGTAACCCTTTTCGGCAATCACAATCAAATTTCTATTAAAAAAAAATCAAAAACTGACCTGCGTCGTTGCCTCCGCAAATCAAGAGCTAGTCATTCCAACTCTAGATACTATTAAATCTAGTAAAGAGTAAGGAAACGAGTGGTTTAAAGAAACATTACACTCTTTGGTGTGGATTATTGAGTGTAATTAATCATCGCCAAAATTGTCATAATTCCTTGGTCATTAATCCTAGTGATGTTTTTTTCCTGGATTTTGATAAAAGGGTTAGCAAGTACTTTTCTTATGATGTAAAATTGTTGTATTTTAATGAGTTTGTATTTTTTTTTGAACCAACTCAATTTGTCACAAAGTAAGCAAGCAACTAACTAACCATATTTTTACAATTATCCTTCTTTTAAATAAAGCTGACATTTATGCTATGCTGTTCCTAGTTTCATAATTGTTAGCGAAATTCATGTTATGTTGTTCCTACTTTAATACTTACTTCAATTTGTATTAGTGTTAATAATTATTTTATATGGATTTAACATTCGAAATAAATAAAAATTCCAAAGTTTGATTTGATTTTCCCTTATACAACCATTTGATTACATCATTTCATTTCACGTTCATCATTTCAAGGTTCAAATTGACACATATATAAAAAAAAACCTTTATTTGAATCATAAATTAACCAATCTGTCAATTCTTGGGTAGCATTTTTTCCAATCTACAATGAAAATTCAATGCAAATTTTCAGGATTTGTTGGCCATGGTCATTATCAAAGGCAATGAGGTAACGAATACAGTGTTCTCGTCCTCTCAGCATATACTACTTAACCTGCAGAGCATTGCCAACAAACCAAAAAATAGCTCTGACATAATTATCTCTGGCAGTGAAAGATTACATTCTTTGACGAATTGTCAGTTTCACAAAGATCTGAGATGAACAATAATGATTTGCAGTGCATAACCACAATGGGCACACAAAAAAAGAAAACTTTAATTTTTTTTTATAAAAATTGAAATCTTTAACATATATAAAATTTATATAATTATTTTACAAATGAAATCGATCTACATCTACAAAAGAAGTAATTAAAATTATAAATACTTCTAGCAAAATCAGATACTTCAACCTCTTTCTTATAGTGATAACTTCAGCGAAGACTTGAGATTTTACTAAGAGCTTTCCATTAACTGTTGTCAAATTTTACACCACTCTTTACAAATAGATAGTTTCACCATCTTAAATGAGGTTTATGTTGTATGATATGTCTATCTAGTTTTTCCCAAAATATCATCAATGCAGCTCTATCCAAGTGGCGTTTAGTCCTGGAAAGTTGGATTACCGTCACTGCCCATTTTTCTACATTGGGATCCATTTTCATTTCATCATACTTTAGATGAAATGCAGCAACTAGAAAAAAATAACTTATTATTAGTTTCCCAACAACTACTACTACAAGATGTAATATTTTCAAAACGAATTAAATAATATGTACTTTGTCACTAAATTCAAAGTTGAATACATATATTGATTATCGATCTAACTGAACATGTTACTCACTTTTGTCAAATATTTCTACAGGGGTGTCCCAAGGATATCCTTTGAACTGCCACGCTGGTCCCATAACCCATACAGCAACCACTCTATCCCAATCACTGGGACTCAATTTAGATGGATTATCCACAACTCTATAAGGTACAGTTTGACCATTTCTTTGACGTTGAATCAGGACCTCCATGTCTTTTTTACCACCTTCAGCTTTTTTCTGTTCATGCGAGATGAATCTATAAAATAGTTTATGTCAGATATTTATAACAAGTTGTCAAAAACTGGCAAATCATTCATATTGATGAATGAAAAGTGTATCACGGAACAGATGAAACCTAAACTCTAATTCTTTTTTTCATTATTAAAAATCAAATGCATTACATAAACATACCTCAAGTCTTGTAGAATGTCCTTAACATTGTACATGGTGATTAAGGAATTCGCAACAGCTGGAATTATAATTATAGGTGTTTTTGACACTCTCTTCTGAAGAGTACCTGGTGGAGGCCTTGCAGCACTAATGGGCAGTGGAGCTTGAGTCTGGGGTGGTATAGGTCTATTAGCCTTGGCGGAACCTTCCGTTACTGATTTGAGAGACATTCCATGGTAGGTGCCCATGGTGTTGATTTGGAAACCCTCAGTTTCTAATGGTGAAAGTACAAAAAAGCCATAAATCAATAATCCATCAAATGAGTAAATTAATAAAGTGAATTATAACTTTACTCTATTTATTTTATTGAGTCATTACATTTGTAGCAAGTCCATAAGAAGAATTAAGTTCAATTATCATATAAAGAATGTATCACAACGTATACAGAAATATCAAAAACCATTGTGACTTATGTTTATAACATTCAACCTAATAATGTTGACCTGCAAAACAAAATTGGAGATATTTTTGCAGACTTACATTGATATGTTTTCAAGATGCCTGTGCAACAGCACTTTTTGGCCTTTATGAGGCTTGTGAGGGAGAACCTTCCGAACATATGCACTAATACTATCATATAGATCTGTAAATGCCAAATCTCTGATATCGCTTGTGAAAGACATTGTGATACACCCACTATAAAAATTTATTACAATCCCATTTTTTTAAATGAATGTGATTGTTTTGTACACACTTCAGAACTATCTGATTATGTATTTACATATTGAGTTAATTAAGCAAATACAAACCTTCTTTCTGCCTGTTGAATCTTTCTTGATCATATCTGTTGTAAACAGATGGTTGTGTGGTAGTTCGAACTGGAGTTTGACGTGGGGTAATAGTTGGTGGCTGCTGTGGAGGCCTCTGTCTACCTTCTTCTCTGGCTTTAATGCTGGTAAGCATTGCTATGATGTTCTTTGCAAACATCTGCAAAGAAAGTGTTTTCATGATATACACATCACTGGGGCATGGGTTACAAAAAATGCTATAATAGGCTACCAATCAAGGGATATAGGGATATTCATCAAAATTCCATAATAGTAGGCACTAAATTCTCAGAATTATTGCATTAAAACGAAAACATTGTTGTCAGGTTGTGATTCTATACACTTTTTTCATCTTGGTCATTATTAAATATTAAATAACCAACCTATCAAGGATAGGTTGGTTATTGACATAGGGCAAAGTTCTGTTTGTAAATATAAAAATTTACATAGAATGACTGTTTTTTCTCCACTTTTTATAGTTTATGACTGTAACCATGAAGCTTGTGTCAAACATAAAATTTGGTGCCATGTGGCTCAGAAACATAAATATTTGAACCTGTCGTAGAGATCAGAACAGAAATGGAATATGTGGAAAAACGAATGTTACATGTTACAATATTATTTTGTAACATTTTTTGTGGCTTCAATACCATTTGTGGAACTATTCCGCATAGAAATCAGATATTGAAGTTTTGAATAAAATGAGCAGAAGTAAATAACTTTTAGATATTTCAACAATAAGAACAATAAATGAAATAACAATATAATTTATCTTAGTTGAAAGTGGGTTGATTTTACCGCATTACTTAATGGGCCTGCAAAAAGCCATGATGTCCCCCAGGTGGCTCAGTGAGTTACTAATATAACTCACCCAGAACATGAGGCCAGTGACCATAGTAACACTAATGCCACCAACAAAGAAAAATAACTGAAACATAATTTTTTATGAAAATTGTTTGAGTACTTTTTGATATAAATAATGTCTATGTATTGCGGTGCAGTATTATGTCAAAATGATATTTTTACCTTTCCAGTCGATTGTAATATTGTAGTTCTTGTCCTCCACTGTCGCTCACGACTAATAATATCTTTAGTTATATCTACGTCCAAATCCAAAATAGCACTAATATCATACTCCTGCCCAATATCATCGTTGCCTTTTATTGTAGTTCGTTTCTTAGCCAAACGTTTGGCTTTAATGGCAGCAATTTTTTCGACAGACATGGCATCTGACAAGGATCTGTGAATAAATCAAAAGTTAATTTACACATATAAGTTACCCAGAAACCCCAACATACTTGATATTATCTACTGTGACTGAAGCTTCTTTTGGTCCATCCAACTTAGCAGCCAATTTTTCTCTAACTTTCTGAACATGTGTGTCTTCGAACCTTGGCTTCTTAGCTAAACTTTCAGGTCCATCAAAATCTGCAGATCTCTTCACCTGAAAAAAAAAACAATTACCCATGTGCATACACTCTGCTTGAGTGAGAAAAAACACCTGATTAATAGAAATGAAATTATTCAAGTCTGAATGGAAAAAATAGCAAATTATATTTGAATGTACCAACCTGCGTAGGGATTTCCAAGGGTGCACTCTTATCTATAGCAGGGCAATTTGCAGTTTCACCATTAAGATATGCCAGTAATTCCTTACGATCTGGTCGTCTCACTACTGGAATATTTTCAGCTGCAGCCTGTCTGACATACACAGGGTGGGTAAGAGATACATTTTTAAGGATAAACAGTAGGCACTCCAAGGTGTAGTACTCTTTAGCAGTTCCATCTTTTCCAGACCTGAAAGTTGCACGTTGAAGAAGCTTGAAAGTATAAAATAGGATAAGGAATACTCACCCCCACATAAGATAATTAGTTTTGACATTTTTTGGCCACGAAAATTCTCCAAATATAATTTGTCCATCCCGTTCTATTATTTCTTTTTTATTAACATTATACTGACGCAATAAACTCAGTGGATCCGCCATTTTCAAATAAAATTCACATTCACAAGATTTTCACGTAGAAATCTGAGCTAGCTGGAAAGTTAAAAACCAAGCAAACGAGTATTATTAGCAAGTATTATTTATATGTATCCATATTCTACTTTTGATGCACTGTTTTATACTGACACATATGACAGGTACCACAGAATAGGTACTTGAACAGAACAGGTACACGAAACGAACAATAAACAGAACATAAATGCTCAGAGGATTCATTACCTGTGGAGATTTTATCTTAGGGCACTTAACCTCGGGTGGGACATGGTAGGTACCTAATCTTTGACCTGACTTGTAATCTCAGTATTTATATGCTTCTCAATTTCTTCTGGAATATATTGATGATTTGGAATGGCTGAAATACAATCAACTACTAATTCTTCATTCTGTGTTCCAAATGTGTAAGCTGAGCTTCAGGAATGTTATCATTTTCAGTTGAAGTCAAATGCACAATTAATATTCATCTATATTCCTGTTCAGTTAATTTTATTGTCGTCGCAGGCCCCCTCTAGTTTTATCATTCTGCAATTTTCATTTTCACTTTGTATTTCCCATCCTGTGGAGCATCCTTCCATTTTTCTGCATCCCTATTCCTAGAGAATTCAACATTCAACTATTGGGAAACTTCTCCCCATAGTTCTTGAGATTATTATTGGCATTTTGACAAACTAATTTGCCAGTTATCTGTAATAGAAGTGCTTCAAAATAGGAAGTTTCGATTTACCTTTGGACGAACTTCTGGATCCTGATAACTGGCCCTCTAATTTATCTATACGTCCCTTTCACGATCAGTGATCAACAATATGCTACATATATCACATCCAAAATCTCTGCTGATGGTAACTCAGGGGTTTTATCCGATTAAAAACAAAGTAATAACTATTCATTAAAAATACTTCAATTGAATGCAC
>WOGQ01004678.1:0-10511 GCA_015342025.1 Leptinotarsa tumamoca | reverse complement strand
GTAACAGAAATTTCAAACTTTCACGGTCAGCTGTGGCCCAATGGAGAGATTAATTCCTAACATTTCATCCATAACTAAGATGGGCATCTTCATCGGTGGTAGACAGCAATGCATTGTGACCTCTTCATTGGTAGACTCGTTAATGAGACCCTATGAAGTTTGTCATTGACATTTATTGATAGAGAGTGGTGGGGAGAACTCTCCTGATCGGCTCGGGCTTTGTCGGGTTTGATCGGGCATCGGCGGAGAGTTGGATATCATATTTTGTTGATCTTCGTGATTTCTAATTGTCTATTGAAGTTGTTCCGGTGTTTATAAATTTCTATGGCGCCATGGTTTAGATGCATTTAATTGTTGCGGGTGGTGTGAAGCATGTCTATTTTTTTAAATTGTATCTCTTGGTCTTATAGTCTGTTCTGCAGCTGCAGATTTTTCCAACTGTCAGGTTCTTACACTCTTTAGAATGGTACCGACATACACCGACCTGCAGGAGAACAGAACCCAGTAAACACTCCTGAATTGGAAAGGGGGTCTTTACAATCTTTGGACGAGCAGAGGCACGCAGACAGTTTTCGAGTTGGGTTGAAAATCGTTTTCACCTGGAGTAATTTTTCCTATCCTGTCAGTAACCTTGTGAATACATAGGGCAGGTAAGTAAGAGTGCACGTTTGCTTGTTGGATTTCTTTATCAGATCATCTAGGCTGAAGAAACCAAACATGCAAATGCACACCCAGGTCCCCATCCTTGGTTCATCTTACCTGCCCTTCATTCACAAGGTTACCGACAATGCATTGCTGCCAACCACCGCTGAAGATGCTCATCATAGTTATGGGCGAAATGTTCAGAGTTAATCTCTCCATGGAACCACGACTACCAAGTCTGGATAACCAAAGTTCGATTCTATTGAAATTATTTTTCAATGGTTGAATTATAGAATCACAATATTTAGTAAAACGTGAATCTATAATGATATACTGATGACACCAACTTGGTTGATGAAAGGCAAGTCGAGAAGAATATTGCAGTTTTGTCTCTTAGCTAAGATCAAAGTGTAGTATCTGTTTGTTACGGATTTATCAGTTGTGTTACTTCTTTCGTTGGTTCATAGATATAGATAAGTGACAATGTAGTAAATTAAAGAAAATTGATTTCACTTTTTGAATAAAACTGTATTTCACAAATTGTTGTACAATGTTTATCCGTTCAAATAATAACAGTATGCCTCTATTTACCGTCAGCTGTCTCTGTCAAGTATTTTCTTTTTCTCTGGTATCTGTGCTCTTTATTTATATTTTTTCACTTCGACTCTAGGTCTTTCCTCAATATTCCAGAAAACTTTTTGTCGAAATTGTCAGATTTTTCCATGAAGGCTTTTCCCCCTCTCATTCCCGTGAATTCGAAAAGGATTTCTAAGAATGAGATAATTCATAAGGAGTTTTAGTAAATTTGTTTCCAAAGTAAGTCACACTGATCAGGAGATATGGTGATTGCCAGTGCAAATCTGCAGGCATTGTTTATAATTGAGTAATGTCTACCTGTGGTCGATTATTTTTGATTTATTGCCACCTTCTATAATTTATATACATGTAACTGAATCGTATTTCTGGGCTCATTAGGGCCCAGTAATAATGCCCGTATCAAACCATGTATTATAATTAGAGCTATAGGTACATCAAATTTTATCAGTTCTAACACTTTGTTCAATTTATGATGAATAGGATTATATTTATTTACTTTTTTCATTAATGGGAAACCCATTTTACAAATTTTAATTAGCAGTTTTGTAAAAAGACTTAAATTAAAAAATATCTATGCAAATTGAACAAATTCATACTAGCACCATTGCTGTAATATGCTGTATTTTAATAAACATACTATATGTATATGTCTGCGAGATATATATTTGCAAATCTCAGTATTCTGTTCACCAGAACATGAAAGGTATAATTAGTTTAATGGGTCATTAGTTCATTTCCTAATAGTTCAGAACAAATGTTATTACCTGGAAAAAAAATTGTGTAGAATCCAGAGGTCTAAGTCTTAGTTTTTCAAGTGACTGAAGATTCATTTGTGACAATTTTTCAACATAATAATAAGTGCTAAAAGTGAAACCTTTTTTAAATGATATATACTTGATGAATTTAGTTTGCGTTATAATCATCATGTCTGTCAATTCGAAAACTAATGATTTTGTTTTAGAGCAGATCACGATGATCAAGAGATAGTGATGTATAATCGTGCCATGTTACCCGCCTACTACGGTTTACTGAGGATGATGTGCCAACAATCGAGGGTGTTTACTAGAAATCTGGCCCAGCACCAGAATCTGCAGTGGGCTTTCAAAAACATCACTCCACACCCTACACAATACCCACAGGTTGGTTTTCAATAGAGAATCAGTAAAAAGTGCAATTCAAAAAATGTTCTTGTTCTTGTACATCAATCAACATAATACTTATTTTGAATACCTTGTAGTACTCTTATTATTTGCTTTATTTAAAGGCTGTGGAAGAGTTATTCAAATTAATGCAGCTGATGGTAATGAAACATCCGGATGCTACGGAAACGGAGCAGAGAGAAATCTACAGTTTTAGGAAAAATACTCTAATGACCTACTTGCAGGTACTATATATACCCAAACTCTTGGTGTTTTCATTATTCCAATTTATTGTTTTCTTTTCAGTGTCTTGATGGCAGGACCAGCTGGGGCACTTTGATATCAGCTTTTAGGATTCTATTGGAAACGAATGATGATAAACTGTATGTAGTTTATAATGGGGGCTTGCAGATTGTTTTCGAGGTAAGTGGCAGTATCGAATATGAAGTGAATCGATGATTAGTTGGCTTAGATTTTATTTTCGCAAAAATCATAGTTCCTTGCAAGTTTCTATTTTTACGATAATAGGTACTTTCAGTAAATCCATATTATTTCTGAAAGTTGCTAACCAATAATATTGTTTCTGTGAATCACAGGTCCACAAATACATAAAAATGGTGTTATGACCACAGAATAATTGAAAAGCAAAACGAATATTACACCAAACCGTTATTTTAACACCTTGACACGTGTTTCGATCACCAAGTGATCATCTTCAAGAGTTGAATCTTCCTCTTATTATTTACAAGATCTTTTGTTACATCACACCGATTCAAAATAATTTGATTTGAGTAAGTGTATTCCACTGGTTTGATATTCAAAGTATAAGTAGTGTACTACTTACTAGTGTAAGTATAAGTAATTACTCTACTCTCGTAGAGTAATTTAAAGTCTCTTTGAGATTCAATGACTTTAAACAATTTCAAGTCATCAGCAGATAAAATAATGCTACTCATTATATTCTACCTATGTCATTCACAAATAATGAAAAGAGAAGAGGGGCTAAATTGCTTTCCTGCGGTGCTCCACTGGTTGAAATGAAAGTTTTAGATTTATGACCACGGTACTCAGCATATTGTGACCGATTACTAACGTGTGATTGAAAGAAGTTTAGTAGGTTCATATCAAAGCCAAGATTATTTAATTTAGATATCAGTATTTTACAGTCCAATTTGTTTAAAGTTTTTGAAAAATCTTTATATATGGTATCTACTTGAGTCTGATTATCAATAACATTGCTGATAGTTTGTGTGAAGTACATCAGATTGGTGATGGTTGATCCTTAGATATAAAGCCGTGTTGCTCAAATTGTATTTTATTTTTCACATTGAGAAATACTCCGTTATAGGAGGTCTGGCTATTAAATAACGAGACTGGTTTCAAAAAGGGTTTTATTAGAAAAATTATTCTACATTCGAATGCTCCCCTTCAATATACTTCCCTCCCCTCGCCACACACCTTTCCATACGTTTTTTCCATTGATCGGAGCAGTGCTGGAAGTCTCCTTTGGTGGTGGCCTTTTGTAGCTCTGCCGTTTTTTGCTTTACCGCTTCCATCGACTCAAGTCGGGTCTCTTTCAAAGCAGATGTTATCTTCGGAAACAAACACAAGTCACACGGTGCCAAATCTAGTGAGTACGTGTTCGAGCACTGAGGTGCGTTTATTGTGTAAATACCGCTTCACAGATAGCGCGTTATGGGCAGGTGCGTTTGCCTGGTGCAAAATCCACGAGTTGTTCTTCCACAACTCGGACCGTTTCTTACGAACTCGTTCTCGCAGTGTTGCCAAAACTGACAAATAGTAAGTCTGGTTGAGAGTCTGACCCTCTGGAACCCCTTCAGTCGTCATGATACAGTTGAAAAAATGTCGAAAAAACGATCGACATTGCCTTGAATTTTTATTTAGACATCCTTTCTCTCTCGGCCCTCACTGATGCGCTTACACCAGTCAAAAATACGCGCATGAGATAGAGAATTGTCCCCATAGGCCTCTTGCAACAATTTATAGCACTCAGTCGGAGTTTTTTTCAATTAAACCAGAAATTTGAGATTGATACGTTGCTCTTGTTTTTCGTCACACATGGTTTTCGGCACGAGAAAAAAACACTATTGTTTCGAACCGCTACTGCACAAATACTATAAAAGTGATGAAAACGTATTTTGGTACGTGAATAGAGAAGATTTCCAAATACCCATCGCACTACTTGTTTTTTTCCTTAACCCTCTGGGGCGCCCTCTAAACGGGCAGTCTCATTATTTGATAGCCGGACCTCGGATTCTGCCTAGAGATTGTAAACACAGCAAATCTTCTTGAAAATTAAGGACAAGAGAGTAGTGGATGTAAAAACCATATATGTATAGATTGTTCGCATAATAGTAAAAAAAGCAGTAACACAATTTTAGTACCATTATTTATTGTATAAAACATAATGGCCCTGATAAATTCACTCACTACAATCAATATCATTATCAGAATCCAATTTACTTACTGCCACTGAAATTAATTATTAGTATAATTATAACGGTAGCATAATAACAATATTAATTTTTGAGCTTGATAATTTGTGTACTGAATTTATCTTTTGGGATATCTGCAGTTTTTTTAACTTATTACTGTACATATTCTTGATTTGAATTCGTAAAATCAAAAGAACTCAATTTTGTTGAAAATTCAATGATTTGGAGGAAGTGCATATGCTCTTGTTTTGTAGCTAAACAATCCAAGAAATTCTGAATGTCTGTTTTGTGCCATGACAGTTGCCAATGGTAGGGAATATCCATAATTTTGAACGGTTTGAAATCAGTTGCCTTGTGAACCATAAATTTTCATCGGATCTTGATGATTGTCCAGCGATGAATTTCCAGTACATTTTGAGGATGACAACAAGCAATTCAGAATCCAACTATCTATAGATCCAGCATGTGGATTTGTAATTGTTCTTCCCTCATTTGGAGATGCCTTGAAGAAACACTTCTTTGATCCATAAATCCAACCTTATTATCAAGGGTATCGAACCATGTTTCATCTAGATATATTATGTTTCTATTGAGTGAGGGCACTCAATAGCCGTCAAATATTTAGGACGTTCGGTCTGTATACGCCTTGCCTCCATCAGAGTTTGCAGTTTGTTAATCGTTTTATATTTGAAAGCAACGTTTTAAGCTCATGAAGAGAGACGTTTCCCTCCATACAAGTTTGCATTCACCCCGAACTAAACGATTATAAAGTGTGTCCCAGAATCAACGCAACTTTTCAATGTGCCGCAATTTGTGTAGCAACGTAATGGAAATAAAAATAATGATTAGCCATCTGACAGTTTAGGGTCAGTAAAACTGAAGCGTTATACAATTCAACAACCTCTCTTCATTGTTGAATACAATCTCAAAAATAATGAAAGTTTTGCGGCAGTCGATTTCGCTTCCCTCACAAGAACTCTGCCTTTCACAGACCTCAGCTTGGCGAATTTTGCGGCACATTCGACATAGTGTGGACGCGCCTTTATATTCTACACATCAATAGATCTTCCAAACGAATGAAAATTTCGATATCTCACAGACTCTTTGTTTTATTTAAATTTAAAGATCGGAAGCATTCAGTGAAAGACCCTATTTATTTCAAAGATCATATTCAACTGAATTAGTTCTGAACTCTGGGGAGTAACTTGCTATTACTTTGTATCAGTTGTAGTGTTTTGTTTCAAATACGAATTTAAATTTGTTTGAAATTTTCCCTCCGCAATATTTTCACTATTACATCAATTTGTCACAATATGAATCAAATACTTACTCAGGCCTTTAATTTCAAATTATGTAACAGATTCTACCTGCTAGCCTTCTCGTTCAGATTGAAATTGTCAGTTCAGTATATCTCTGAAAACACTAACTTGTTTCTCTCTGGCCCTATTGGAATTCCTCTTCATTTTCTCAAGCCCTCTCTCAACTATTTGACATCTTAATTATAAGCGGCCATCGCTGATAAATGCATCAGTCGGACGGTGGGGTCACGGTGTATAGGTGAAGTTTTTTCTCCACCTAAAACTATGCTAATCAAAGCTTCAATATAACAAATTGCTCAAAATTAATATACTTGTCTTCTTAGAAGTTGCCTATGCGCCAACACCTTTGAGTATTATTCATAAGACAAAGACGGAATTTTAAAAAGGTTTCTTGTTTTTTTAACGCCATATCGACGGGTGATGGAATGGGGCTCTATCTTTGAGTGGCGGAAAATGATATAATGATGCCGTTGACGGCTGAGGTTATGATTTTTTATAATTTCATCGCTGACTTCTAATAAAGAAGGATTTTAAACAAGTGGTGAGAATATTCTTGTGTTAATTATAATGTTTATTAGCGATAAATACTGATGGAAACACAACTTCTTTATGTGATTAATTACCTTTTTTTCGCGTATGATCTTTTCATTCAGAATTGTGGAATTTACTGACATACCATTTCCTTTTTATGTATAACGGCATTAATACTGTCTTTGCGAGATCCTTCCATATCTATAATAACGTTTTTCATAAATACTTCCACATACTTTAAGTGCCAACGTAGTAGGCTTCAACACTGTATTAATATCACTTATATCAATCAGGGGTTTCACAAGTACACCTGTGCTGTTCAGATATTTTTTGGTGATTCCTACCCTCTTTTGAAACACAAAAACTGGAAAATTATGTTTCTATCTTGTCTAAAATTGACGCTACTTGAATTTTCTATAATATTGATGTAGTTACTGATAATGACTCGGTTTTTTATTTGACCACCCTGTATAAAATATATATAGCTGAAGTAAAAAATAGAAGGACAGGTTAGTTTGTCTCTTCCAAAAGATTCAACGAAGCCAATTAATGTTGTTCAAAGAAAACCTGTACTTGGATATTCCCCCCCTCTATTACTGTACGTCAATAATAATTAATATATATTAATTTATTGACTGAACAGATTAACAGTTGGCTCTTCCTGTAGACCCTCATCCAATCTAATATAAATGAAACCGCTCTATGAAGGCCAGGCTGAAAAATAACCACCATAATCGTTTCTAATTTCGCATTTCACCTGGCCTTATAATCCTCGACTAGCAACACACATCCGATGGAAATAATTCATAGAAAATTTTATCGATCCAGCTGAACCCATATCATGGAATTCCAGAGAACAGCTTTGCGATGTAATTATTTCACCTCTTCTGAGAGGATGAATAAAACGTAGAAAATCATCAATTCTGTTCAGCTTTCAAGATAACCATCGAATTTTGTTGTACATTTTAATTACTTTTAATGAGTCTATTATTTTGGGTGGATAAATAATGCAGCCATCAAGAGCTTGAACACTAAATCATATCAGAAGGCATGGTGGGCCTCCATCTCAATTAATTAAAATAGCAATGAGGCTACATCATATCGTCTCATGGGCGTAGTTTTCACTTTCTAATTGAAAAAGGCTGGGTTTACTATAAATTTCCGATTGTAATGAACTTGGTGCATGACTTGCGATAGATATAATCTTCAGTAAATATATTGAAAGTAATGCAATTGCTTCCCATAAAGTATATTGATAATTGTATAGTTAGATGGTTTACAATTTAAATTTTTCATGAACCTTCATTAGAAATGAGGTATTTGAAGGTATCCTAGATATAATTCAAATTATGTAAAAGTATGTTGTTTTCATTTGGTCATATGGGTGACTAAGGAAACTATCCTTGTGGAATCCCAATACTGATTTTTCTTGTTGATACAATTAACTTTCTCTTTGATACTTTCACATCCGATGCTGAATTCTAGAAAATCCAGAACCATTCTATTAGTGAGTTACTTGTTACTTGATTGGACTGTTTTTCTTTCAAGGCCAACAGATGCATTGCTCATATTACAAACGATCCTGACAGGGCCTTTTTATGCATAAATAAATAATTAATGATTGCCTTCATAAGGAGAACGTATGGCAGATTTGATATTTTTTATATACTTAGAATTGTTTGTCAGATTTTTGATAACTTTGTGTCGTGTATTCATCCAAAAATATTCGATTCATGTTCCCATGTTGTATATTATCACAGACTCAGTCGAAAAAAATTAAAGAGGTGAAAGTGAGTTCTTTCTTCAAAGATAAGCAAGTCTAGATTGTTCAGGTATGGCGATCGTGTTTGAATTTTCGTAGAATAACGACAGATTGAGCGATATGTATAATTTTTGTTTTATGAGATATGCTTATATAGCAAATAATAATCGATCATGATGTTTGAACCATTTGTATTGTGTATATTAATGTTGAAAATGAAGTAAGGCAAGCCTGCATATATTTCCGGTTCAATAAATATCACATGAAATGAATACGTTGCTTTTTAATAGTTTTTGATGTTTCGAAAGAGCATTATAGCATTTGCAAGTTTTATATATCTTAATTGAGAAATACGAGTATTGAATTGAAAATACTGTTATGACCTATGACCTATGACGAAATATACCGCATTCCTTAGAAAAATAGTTTAACACACATATGAGAAACTGTCATTACAGATTAAGTGACGAGTTTTAAAAAATTTGGCACTTGTTCGCCATTATTTATTGAAATCCACGATTTTCTTATATTTGCAAAATAGATTCTTCGAAATGGCTTTCACGTTGTGTGGAGTAGAAAATTAAAAAGAAGGACAAATATAAACAGTTACCCCATCGGTCTCGTGTGATTTAACAATATTAAGTGATAATGGGATTGTGAGTACTATCTTGTATATTTTATTCATGTAAGTACGTTAAAAATATCTTCAAGAACTAACCGATTTCAATTTTTCTCCTGTTTGAAGGTTAATATTTGTTCAGGTGATTTTTTAAAATGTATTAGTTATGGCTAATACATCATTATTATTATATAAGAGGAACAAAGGCACAGTAGTATCTATGACTAATTCAAACCTGAAAGATAACTTTCAAAGATCCCATTTATGGAATTGGCATAAAACGCAAACCACGAATATTAAACAAAAATAATGATCTCAGCAGTGTTACGTTGTGAAGCCAATATTTTGTCATCAACCGCAGAATGAGAAATTGCTTTCCGCCTCTCTATGCAGCTCTCACTCTCTAAACCCGGCCTAGTAACACATTCGTGAGATCTATGACAAGTTGAAGTGCTGCTTGGTATTTAATCATGGATGCCATCGTTTTTATGTCCTGTGTTGTCACCAAGAAGCAAACTATTTTGTTCTACACTTGAAATATTTTTATTTCATACAAAATGAATAAAGGAGTGTTTTGTGTAGATCATAGACTATAATCAAATTATCGTTTGATGACATCAATTTCTGAACAATTCACTGAAATTCGTTCAAAATGTGTCTGTTTTTACGTTAATCAGCCGTTACGTCCTTATGAATGACATCCTTCAGAAGTCGAAGCTTGTGTGAGCTGAGGATTTACGAGGTTGCACCTTTCTACGTACGACTTCTAGCACGTTGCCGAAACGTTGGCAAAACAATTTTTGAAATTTTCTTTTAGCCTACTAATTTGGGAGCCACTTCAAAACCGTTCGACAACAAGAGCTCCGAAAACGAACCCTGAGGTCCTCCACCCCATAATCGATCAAAACGTAGCGATTGGGGATTAATGGCATAGGCGTCCAATGACAACCACTGTGCGTCCACTGGAACCGTCATCCTACATCGCTGTCACAGAGTAAAAGACTCAATTAATAATAATAGCAAAGAGAGAGGGCTACCCCTGCATGGCTGTCCCAAGAAGGCGGACTGGACATTACCAGTGTGCGTAACGTTTCCTACGGCAAGGGAGCCCTAAACAGTGTTGCCAACAATGCGGAAAAATCGCTAGATCTGCGTATTTTTGGTTTCTTTACGCTTTCTGATATTGAGTGTTTTGTCGCCTTACGACTTTGTATTAGCCCAACAGCTTCGCCACTGAATGCCTCAGTCCCATGTCCAATCTGCCCAACTAGCAATTTCGTATTTTATAATAGTTGCGGAAACGTTTCGGAGATACAAATTATAAAACTACATTTCTCCCAGAAATGTTTTCAATGTATTTATAAAACTGTTATGAATAGAAAATTGGCACCGTTTTATAAAACATTATAGTTATTATCAATATTTTGTAAGGCCTTTTACAAACAC
>WOGQ01004677.1:0-10511 GCA_015342025.1 Leptinotarsa tumamoca | reverse complement strand
AGGCCACCTACAAAAAATTATATAGCCTATGTAGTACCCCAGGGAACGGTACAGGGGCCAGTGTCCTTGTCGTTGTATAAGAACGATCTCAGCAAAACTAAAATAAAACGTTTTTTTTTTAACCAAATACAAGTGGATGTACTTCACAAATAAAACTTATTTAAGAGGAACACCATTTATATGATATCAATTTTAACCCTATTGACATCAGAGAGTACGGATTTCAAAATAATTTATGTATATCGTTCACAAATGGATTGAATAGTAGTGATGCTTGAAGAGCTCTTTAAGGAACTCCAGAAGAAACATCAGTTCAATTAGATATAGCTCTCCTCTTCGTTGGCGATTCTTTAGGAACTTTTGAAGTCATCCATAAAAGTTAAATAAAGTGGTTTGTATGTTCAGCAATTTTCTACTAGTAACAAATGGATCAAGAATTTGCATCAAATTTTGTGTGAAAAACAGAACAATGCTGAAGCACAACAACAGCAGAACAAACAGCAAACAACAGGTTTGTAATCGCCCCATCTGCCTGTGAACGAGGTGAACGTATGTTAAACTATAAAAACAAATATTGAAAATCCAGAAGATTCGACTGTGTTTCAACCTACAGCTGATCATGCGTCACATTCGAGTAAAAAATATAATCTGGTTGATAAGCGATGACAGGTACCTCTGAAATCAGTTTGGTTTTGAAAAAGGATTTTTGCTTGAAGAGGAATTGTCAGAGTGAATTGAGGTTATGTTGAAGAGCTCTTACGGGCGCAATTGAAACTTTTTTCGCCCATTAATACTTGGTGAAAATACTTATAATTGAACAATAAAATTCAAATTTTTGAAAAAATCCACTGGATTCGGATAAGGTAATTGTACAAACGTATCTGTGAAAACATGGTGTATATGACGTTGATATTAATAATGTGATAAATAGTGATAAATAGTTCTAATCTCACAGGTGAAAAATTTACCGCACTAAAAACATCAACAAAGAACAGTAATTAATAGACACATCTTTTCCTGAATTTATTGAATGATAAATGCATTGTATATTATGACTGTAATAGATGTATCAACAATCTGCTTGAAATTAAACAGGCGAGTTCTGGAATTATGTGTTAATAAATAATTTATGTGAATAACTTCAAGTTAGATTTTATCGTGTTTCTCACATTTCCTAAGGGAAATGTTTGGAAATTTGAAAAATCAGATTGGAGTTTGAAACAAAGGATGATATAATCGACATCAAAAGGAGAAAGGAATGATTTTCAATTCGAAGAAGTAGGTAAAAGTTTATTTATTGAGGAACAGTTTCCTCGTAAATCCTCAACTTTCGTAGAAAATATAATTCATTCTTCATTCATGGATTTCATCAGAAATTCCCAACTGAATCAGAGTTGCGTTTAAAACGGCTTGTACACAAAAACAAGTGTCGGCAGATGTTTTGAAAGGTAGAAATAGAAATCTTGAACTGGAAAAATAGTTTTGAACGTTTAAAAAAAATATTTTGATCAAACTGAAAATCATAGACACTTGTTTCAAGTAGTGCATAAAGAAAAATGAGAATTGAAACTTTCTATGTTTTTATACCACTTGTATTTGTAACTAACGTCCTACAGTGACATATTCTCTCTCTCTTTCTCTCTCACGTTTACGAAATCCCCATTCATAGACTCGTACATAGTCCTGTACACACTTTTATAATTGAAACGTCATTATAATCCTAAAAAAATGTGTTTATACATTTCGATGATCCATATAGTTTTAGATTTGGATTAATGAAGATTAATTTCAACATATGTATGCAAATGAATCACCATCAATTAATCAGTGTGCAGGTGTTTACCTACAAACAATTGAACGGGTGCGTGCCTCAGCCGAATTTTCTGACACAATCCTCTTGTGTCTCACTATTACATACAATCAGCGCTGGCGCTTTGAAAAATACTAGAAATCGCCCGTCTGCTGAGGAAATTTTCTCGACCGTGGCAACGCCGATAAGCAACAGTCTAGGCCTTGCAAGATTGCCAGATGTACAATATTTATCGTTTTATACGACAATTTTGAACAAGGAGCGTAGAGGCGTTTAACAAATACTAAAACTGGAAGTGTTACCGTTTCCACCGATTCTCCAGTGGACCTACCGATTTCAACTTGTGTTTTCTGATTCACGAGGTAATTGTATATACTTTCCATCATTGCTGTTGTTTTATACAGGATGTCATATTGGTTTGTTTACTCTAACGTGACGTAATTCGCTCTGGTGTTCAAGATATCATGGTGGCTTGCCATATTTTGTAGTTTTATTCAATCAAAATATTATTGAACTCGCTCATAATAATACATTACAAGGGTGGTCTAAAAAGTTTCCGACCCCGACATGAAGATAGCAACACTCGTAAATAAAAGCTGGTGAATTTCGTTGTTCGTCTGTTGACAGTTACTCATCAAAGTTTCAGCCACTTTGGACTCGCAGTTGCTATGTAACAGTCGCTTGAATGAGTTGAGGAGAGTGTTTTTATAAAAATTGACGCCCATTATTGTAGATGAACCTTGGATACACCATTATACGCCCGGAATAAAAATACAGTCCAAACAGTGGACTGTAAAGGGGGACACCGGCCTTAAAAAAAGTAAAACTATTTTTTCGGCTGGGGCAGTTTTTAGGGATAGTCATGGAGTTATTTAAATCGATTATTTTCAAAAAGAAAAAACAATTACAGGAGCATACTATGGATCGTTACTTGAAAAGCTGAAGGCAGAACTTGCAGAAAAATGGACATATTTGCATAAAAAGAAAATTATGTTTCACCAAGACAACGTATCGTCTTACATCTCAGAGGTTGCCATGGCGAAAGTCTACGAATCACGGTTTGAACTGCTTGACCATCCACCTTACTCACCAGATCTAGTTCCAAGCAACTTCTTTTTGTTTTCTCATCTAAAAATTGCGCTCGGAGGACAGAGATTTTCGTCAAATGAAGAGGCAATCACTTTCGTGAACAATTATTTTACCGAGGAAATCGCCGAGTACTATTTGGACGGGTTACAGAGATTGGAAAATCGCTGGCGGAAGTGTGTAGTGTTGAAAGGCGAGTATGTTGAAAAAAACTTTCTGAAAAAATGTCTTGTATCTTTGTTATGCCGGAAACTTTTCAGATATCCCTCGTAAATGCGTGTTTTGTCATCCAATAATAGTGTTTCATTGAATAAATGAATTATATCATTATTTTAGTAATTTAATAGCTCGGAAAACTCAAACATGACGTTATATATTGTTGAATCGATCACCTCTAATAACATAGCTCAATTTTATATTCATATAAATTCAATAATCAATTTTAATGAATTTTTATATTTCCAATCAATTTCCACATCTCCAGATGACTGGAAAAAGCAAACATGGTGTTAACTTTGTTGAAACAATCATTAGGAATATTATATCTCAATATCTCAAATGATTTTTTTTAATTCCCTCCAATTTCCACCACCTTAGACGGCCTG
This sequence comes from Leptinotarsa tumamoca, assembly GCA_015342025.1. Classification (NCBI taxonomy): domain Eukaryota; kingdom Metazoa; phylum Arthropoda; class Insecta; order Coleoptera; family Chrysomelidae; genus Leptinotarsa; species Leptinotarsa tumamoca. The sequence continues at coordinate 7,010 of WOGQ01004677.1, read as the reverse complement.
GAAAACTCGCAGGGGAAGTTTATCTTGTTGCATAGATGGACAGGAAAAACATATGTCAATCTTGTAGTTGTACACTCATTGATAGAATTTTTTGTATTTCCACCCCTTCTTCCATCCCTTAAAATCATGCTCAGTTTCCGTACAACAAATTGAAAGCTTTATTAAAATATTTATTCTACAGTTTTTTTTATCAAATCGACTACATCCAAAGTATACTTGAAAACAATAAACTCTCTTTTTTCATGTATTTAATCAGTTATAATGATCAGTTTTTGTCATTTGATATTTGTATTTAGTAGCTTTAGAGCTAAATAAACTCTTTGTTATTATATAATATAATAACTATGGGGCGATCTCGTACTTCAAGTCCAACAATTTTGAATTTTGGTCCCTCTGCAGGATAATCCAGTTTGGCAACAAGGCAGCGTTGGCCAGGCCTTGTTTCTCTGTGTCTCCGTCAAAATAATAAGTGCAGCGGTACGATAAGGCTGCGCCGTTGCACGGTGGGCACAAGATGGTGTCAGAGAATAGACTGTGCCTCACTTGGATTCGGCGGAAAGTCACTTTTTCAAACACAACACGCTAGATCGAAATGTACGGGCCCGTTCAGAGACAGATCCGTCGCCTACTGTAAGTTTCTCGAGCAAAATCGATGTGCGGTAAAATGAATAGTTGAGGTTCTGTTTGGATGTCGTAGGATTTTCTCACGTTATCATGTGCGGTTAGTGCATTTTTCGGGACAATGTCGTCCGGTGATAGGCAGAGTTCTTCGTCGGGATCGGGGAATGCGGTTTCTTTGAGACCCATCGAGGTTCCCCAGGCACTCCAGAGCGGGGAGAAATTCATAAAGTGGGATGAGGTAGGCTTTGTTTTACACCCCTTGAATTGGTCCATTTACTCCTGTTCGGCTCGGTATTCAAGAACATTACTTTGTTGATGAAAAACCTTTCCTGATCATTATTTTTTTTGGATTGTTTGTCACGCTTTTACTCTGCAGTAAAATAGTACAGTGGGGTGAAATAAAATATCTTCTACTACCCCTAGACTGCACCTTGCAATTGTTGAAATAGTTTAGTAGGAAATGTTTCACGCTTAGGAATGGTTGGAGTGCCTCAAGGCACACTAATTGGCCCCATTCTGCCCTGTGAAGTAGAACCACTCTGGATTTCTACATTTACTTCAGGGTCATAATTTTGTTGTTAGCTCTATTCCGTAACTCGTAAATACTACCTGGGCTGAAAATTTTCGGACCTAACACATATATGGCGCTAGTTTTACTGCATTCACCGCTTTTTTCGTTAGTAATAACCTTCAAAAGAAAGCTATTCAAATTTCATGGTATTCTACTCATAAGTTTGTGAGTGCTAGGAGTGATACTAATTTTGTTATTTTGAAAACAGTGGATCAAAAACAATTTCGTGTTTTAATTTTCACTGCTTCTTGATGGGAAAAATACCATTCAAGTGAAGCAAGGGGTTGAAAAGTGTTATAACTCTGGGGCCACACTAGCGGCTAACGTTAATGCTCATTATCGCGATAATTTTCAACGCCCTAAAGTGGGTGGCTACACTTGATTAATTCTCGCGTTAATCTCTTTGATGTACCGCCACTTGAGCTATCGCCTAACGCCAAACGGCAATGTTACTGCCGTTGTCAAATTATCGCGTCAAGTCGTGGCTACACCTACGGTTAACGTCCATTATCGCGATTATTAATGGCATTTCTCATTAGTGTGGCCCCCAACAAAATAAATAATATGAGAGTGCTGAATGAGTAATAAAAGTACCTATGTGATGGAAATATATTATTTTTAAGGATGTGTTTGAGAAAACAGCAAAATTAGAATCTTTAATGACCAATTACATTTCATTAATAAAATGAAAACTCAACAAAAATTGAAATCATTCTTCTTGAACAATTATAAATTTTTCCTGAACGCAAAGAAATATCACTTCATATTGGCCTTTCAATATTAACAACGATCTTCCCTTTTCCTTCGTAGGTACTCTCTGGAAGGCCACTAATCATATGGTTGTGTTGATCATTTACTATTTTAAGAGTTTTTCCCGAAGTAATGAGCCTTCCCCTACACTTTTTTCTCTTCATTGAGCAGCACCACACGGTTTTGTCAGGAAATTTTTTATGCACCGTGTATTCGCAATTTTCATAGATCAAAATGGGATGTTTGTGTCCGGGAATAAATCGCACAACACCTAAAATATGACATGATATATACAGGGCTAGTCAAATTCAAATCTGTGATTAACACAATTGTATAAAATCAAATTTCCTACAATTTTGGTCCTCATCAATTTTTCCGTAGGATCATTATTTTTCGGTTTATACCTGAGAAGATGTGGGGCTGAACCTAAGTATTCTATTATCGTCTTTGTTATTGATGTTTTTCTATATTTTTTTTGTTTTTCGTAGCTTGTCTCTGAAAATTTGAAGTGTTGATAACGTAATTCGCTACAATTAGGATGCCGATTTTTTCAAGGATCATATTTTTAGGACGCACGCTTATGGTTAAGGAATAATCAGTTCCTCGAACAGTACAACTTTTAAAACTGGTAAAATGAACTTCATTTTGTTTTCAGTACACTTTTGAAAATCTTTCGAAATGTCACTTATGTCTGTTTGGAAGCCCTGGAAGAGCTGCTAAACTACAACCGTAAGGTTGTAAGGGAAGTGGAGGGTCTACTTACGGGGCATAGACGACTCAGGAAACATATGAGCAACAACAGAAGACACCCAATGCAGGTTCTGCCAAGAAGAGGAAGAAACCGCACTGCATGTTCTCTGCAAATGCGAAGCAATAGCAAGGCTAAGACACGCAATATGCGGGAAGAGAAAGCAGAGGCTGCCAGCTATATGTAGGGGTCAGTGTCAAGGCTATGGAGTCTCGTCAAAGGGATCAAGTTAGACAATGAGCTCTAACAACCAAGGAGCATTACAATAGATCTGAAAAGGTCGCAGTTAATTAGCCCAAGGGCTAGCTCCCCGACAATTTAATCTATGTTTGGAAGTTAGCCGGAAGTCGGGCCAAGTTTTCGTCGTTTGATTATTCCCCGTAGTTGTCAACAAATACATCAGGAAGTTCAGGAGAGTCGAGTGTGACTTGTTCCGAGCGGTTTTTGTCACTATTAAGGTCGTCTTCATCCAGCAGCTCCCTAATTGGGTCGAACTTCTGTATGTGTAGAGTAGGGAGGGTGATTGTTGGTCCACAGCACTTAGGCCACATGTGACCCATTGTACATCATCCCTAGGAGTTGCATTCCTAGGTCACCGTCCATACTGTCCTTTCCAGGAAGGTGGACAGGTCACTAGAAGACATCTCCTTTATATCAGCAGGTGTAGGCCAAGACTCGCAAAACACACACTCTCTTGTTGACGATAACTCCGGACATTCGCATAGGACATGTCTAATAGTTTCATATTCCTGTTCACACATCCTGCATAAAGCTGCTGTTGATTTCATCCTGTAAATGGATTTGGATGTTTCCTCATTTGATGCTTATACGAACTAAATGAAAAATAAGACTTTGTCGGAACTTTTCTCATTGATTTCTGAAATATGCAATTTCTGTGAGGAACTTACTTTGAATTAGGAGAAATAAATTCATTTACAGTTTGATGTCGATACCAGCGAATTTTCTTAAGCAATAACGCTTATTTTTCATTACTGATTGAGATCATACCAGGGAAGAATATTGGTTTAGGAGAAAAGTCAAAGAATCCGCATACATGTTGTCCAACAATGAATTCAGCCAAGCTAGCGTAGAGATACGCAACACATGGAAACCTATAATGAAGCGCAAAATGGCCAACTCCCGCCAAACGGTCATCTCCCGCGAAACCGATGAAGCGGAAAAACCGATGAAGCGGAGAAAAGTGAAAGTACTCAAATGACCCTTAAATAGTCATCTCTCTGAGGAATTACTAACAATCGAAACGTCGTGAATTAACTTGGCTTGGAATCTCTTAACTTTTTATTTTCTGTTCAATTGTTTTATTTTTACTTGTATTTTTTTCATTATTATTTCATTTCAAGTTTTTTTGCTTATATAATTGTTATTTTCAGCTATTGTTTCCTAATTTTTCTTTTTTTTGAAGTCCGAATTAATGGAATTCATATTCAGTCTTATCCTGTGATTACTGATTACTGATTAGTGATTACTGAAATTAAAACTGATCCAAAAATAATCACATATTAATTATTTTTTTCCCTAAAAACCAATGATGAGAAGACGAGAAGCGGCACCAAAAACCCCTCATATCGAAGTTTGATAGAAGATACAATTTCTTTTGTTGTTTGTGAAGAAATACACGTTACCAAAATCTATTTTTTTTCTCACTTTTCTGATATGGCCCAAAATTTGAACATTTCTTCTCTCTATAGAAAACAAGTCCGGTGGAAAATGTGTGACAATTGTTAGTACAATTTTCTGAACAAATGTATATATAGATTAATTGTGGAATTGGTGGTTAATATTCCAGATACTAGCAGAAATTATTGAAAGTGAAGTTAATATTCGCAAACTGAGGTGAAATTGTACGAAAACTGTGGTGAAATAAGAAAATTGCAAAATGCTTAGAAAATCTGGAAAAAAAACAAATTCGAATAAATCCTGAAGAAACTGAGAATCTCCTAGAAAATTAGGTTTGGAAAAAAATATTCACTTGGAGATTATTGCTTCAAAGATCTATATAATAGGCAGATCAATTAATTCAATTTGTAATGGCATATGAAACTTTTAAAGGCCAACAAAGAATGCAAAAATTAAGCTTGAAAAGATATTTTCCCAGATTAGATTCCCAGAAGAAAATTTCAACAACACATTTGTTTATAACAATTTTTTATAGAATAAAGTTTGGAATTTATAGAAATACTATTTTTTCAACTTTCAACAATGAGAGTATGACAAAATAAAAGTAATCAAAAAATATTATAATTTCAAATTTGTAATGACTTAGTTCGTCTATAAAAATGTAGATTTTGTTTTGTTCTGGTTCGGAACAGTGTTCCAAGTGTTTGTGAAACAGTCTTTGCAATTCTAGCGACATGATTGTGCCAAGACATATTGGTGTCCATTTTAACTCCCCAACAAACTTATCGAAGTAGAAAGAGGTATTGTCTGTCCTGATATTATTATATCCGGTTCGAAGACATTTATCTTTTTTGAGAAAACCGATGCCTGGGTATTTGTGGCATTGAATTGAACCTGGTTACTTTCATCCCAATTCGAAATCATCTCTAGATCCTCATTAATGCAACCTCCTTCTGCCGGTGAAGATGTGCATCCGCAGGCTATGTCCTAGAATCCAAATGGCACAACGAGACAAGTATGTTGTCGTCAGCAAATCTATATATTGGATGCTTATTTTTTTCCTATAAGTCTTTGATATACAATAAAAAGAGGGTTGGAGACAAAGTGGCTCCCTGGGTAACGAGCAAACATACACGAATGCTCGCTCATGCTCGCTCGTGCTCGCTTTTTTGGTGAATACGCACCTTAAAGGTGCGAACACGAGCGAGCATGAGCGAGCATCGTGTATGTTTGCTCGTGTTCGCCCATTATTGATTATTGGTGCAGAATGCTCGTTCACTCTTATTCGCTCTTGTTCGCTCGTGCTCGCTTTTTTGGTGAATACGCACCTTAAGACAGACATTTCGTTGTTTTGAACACACACGTTTAAAAACTGATATGTACATTACATTAAAATTTGTACGCAATAAAGTTATGTGATTATATTATTATCATTGTTTTCTTTCCCAATCTTGCCATTTTCTGGTTTAGAAGCACTAAAGCCGGGTTCTTCTGTCTAATCGAAACTTTCCACAACTTTCGGGTTTCCATGCTGTCCTGACCGCAGGTTATACTGATGAAGAAATATTTTGAAAATCAATGTAATGGCTGCTAAAGAGTCACTAATGAGGCGAGATTTCAGAACTTTGCTACTGAAGCCCAGATGGACTATTGATAAAAAACTACAGAGTCCATGTTCATGTCTGGAAGACGAACAATAAATTAAGAAAATATTTGTCGAGGAGCGTACCAATCTTCTCACCAAAAACACAGATTTATCGATTCCACTTACTTGAATTCGTGAATCGATTTCACTACTTGAATTCGTGTTATATTCACCGGCACCTTGTAAGTAATAATGCTCTCCCTAGTTGACTCCGTATTCGAACAGATATATGAACAAACAAGTCGAAGAGAGGAAATTTGCTCGTAGAGATGAGTATGTATAATGAACGACTCTTACCCTTAGCATTAAAAAATACATCTAGATTTGAAGTCATGGCTATCTAAGTGAAGTTTTATTTTTTTACCCATTTTTTTAATGGGGACTACGAAAAATTTTGCTAGAACAATAAATAGACAGCATCCTGTATACGACGGTTTATCTCAAAAGCCTGCAATATTACAAATTGCACAACTATGGTGTTAGCCACAGTCAATTTTTTTGAAGAGTAAAATAAATTTCAAAGTATTTGGTGCAGAGCTATTTTTATTTTTTGTTAACACAGAAAATTACTTAAAATTATACTGTATTGTGACAAGAACTTAATATTCAATAATATCAAATCACAAAACATCGAAATAAAAACCAGTGTGAAGGTAGCCATGTGTTTTCATCCATGTGTTTGGTGAAAGAGAGGCGAGCGCGCTATTCCGCCATAGGTCGTTTCACCGTAATTATTCACATGGCTAGCCATGGAAATTTTTACATTGATAGACTCATTGCTGGAAACGAACTGACGTGATTGGAAATGATTCAAATGATGATGAAAATCTTTTTTTTTATGAAATGAACCGCATTTTATTGAAATTGTACAAACAACTGATAATAATAGAAGCAGAAAAATAATTCCAAAAGGAAATTCGTTGCTAGGAATATTTTTTCTGTCAATTAATTGAATACACCCCCGACTACCCTTAATTCAATTTTCATTAGAAAAAATCATAACTCCTTGCAGAAACACATTGCTGGGAATTTTTTTT
>WOGQ01004674.1:0-10513 GCA_015342025.1 Leptinotarsa tumamoca | reverse complement strand
ATCGCATTTCTTGGAAGAACGCATGTTTGTTGTAGAGTAAAGAAATCAGAAGTCTTCAACAGCGAGTAGATCTACAAATTCATTAAGGAAGCAAATGATGAAACATTATGCTGAAGAAGAGGAAGTTTCAACAAAATATTACGATTGTGGGATATAAAAGAATCAACTTAATTAGCTTTATATTCATGTAGCAATAATTATTGGGTTAGCCGATAAGTGTAGACGGAAAGAACTAAGAAAACTGTCGATTGATCTAATAAACGAGAAGGAAGACAGGTCCATTGAAAATACCAGATTCAAAAACACATATCGAGAAAACTTCTGCTGAGCCAGATAATGGTGAAAACATCGCAAATTTGAAGAGGCTAGAAGTCTACCAATGTCGCTGAATATTATATAGACAATTCACCTACGAACAATATTTAAATTGCCAAGACCATTCAAAACAATCATTCATTCAGATAAACAATCAATGTGAAACATAAACGTCATCTTCTTGTTCTCACTTTAGCAAAAGGCATTCAAATATACCTAGTATTTTAAACAAAATGAATCCCTTCATATAAATTTTAATAATTCATATACATTCATATAAATGAGAATGAGAATGTTTCAGTTAATACTTAACTTCTGCTCGAATTTAAATATTTAATACAAATGAGAATTAAAATGTTCGAATTTTTTTATAGTTACAAAAAATATAATGATGATGATGATGATTTGTTATTCTACACTTACACGATTGCCCAAAGAGTTGTATACGCAAGACGACCAAAAACTCGTCCTAAAATTTTTTCTACTCGTCCAAAAAACATTATTTTCTGGACTTGTTACATAAATAACTATATCAATATTCAAAAACTAGCAACATTATCGCATAAGGTCAATTACTAATAATAGCTCCAATTTATCAAAACGTTTGTCTCATTAAAGTGCATTCTTTCTAGTTCATCTATTTATCTATTCATCGAACGTAATTATTTAAATATCCTCCATAAGTTGACCAATTAAAGCAGTGTGTCCACGTCGAACTCGAACCTGCCATGCATAAAAAAGATAAGTTTTTCATCTAAATCAGAAGGAAACTATGTAAAAAAACACCTGCCCGTAATGATAATATTTTGAATGCCTGAAGAATATTTGATCCGAAAATACCCATAAAACAAGCTGGTTATCTAACAGAAACAAGCAATGAAAGGTATTAATAAGTTCGTGGACATGCGGTAGTCTGGTTGAATTTATTACGTAGACAAAGGCACCGAAACGCACAAAGTTAACGAAACTATCAAAGCACAAGATTATTGTTTACCTGGAATGTGTATCATGAGCTAATGAACGTAAATATTTTGTTTTCGGAAGAAACACCGGTCCCTTTCATTTGAAGTGAGTACTTAATAAAAACCGAATCCACATTGGGGAATGGGTGCTAATAAGTTTTTTCAGGTGCACTTGATTTCTTGGGATTTAATCTATACCACAAGATGTGATTAAATTATATTAAAAATATTGAGGGGAGGAGGTAGTAGTAGAAGTTGAAGACATTTTTGAAAAGTCTCGAAACAGATGATAAATGTTGAAATAAAAAAAAAATATAATTATTGAAAAGTGTCGAAACAGATGATAAATGTTGAAATAAAAAAAATATATAATTATTGAAAAGTGTCGAAACAGATGATAAATGTTGAAATAAAAAAATATATAATTATTGAAAAGTGTCATAGGTTACCAATTATATGATAGATAATTTATTGGTTATTTACATATTCATCAGTATTTACACAAGTCAATACATACATATTAATAAAATTAGCATATGTCAGGCATCTATTAATATTTACATAAACAAAAGATTCTTACAATTCAAAGAACAAGGTTTTTTTATAAAAATTATTTATATCTTACACAGTACGCCTGAGTTATAACGACCTGTACATTCAACAACAAATGTCTATATGGTTAAAGAACTTATATCACAGTGCAGGATTTCTTCAGTGCTAAAAAGGGCGTTTTTTATTAAAAAATATTTAGTCCTTGCTTTGAATATATTATTAGGTAGATCTTATATTTTTTTGTTATTTATTGTAAAATTTGACAGCTCGAAAATTTGGTCCATTTTGACATATTTTTAAGCGGCAATAGTTTGTTCTAGAATCATTTCTATGCCTAGGGTTGTGGTCGTGCACATTTTCAAAACTTTCATATTAAGATAGATTATTTTTTATGTATATCAAATTTTCCATAACATAGATAGCTACATTGTGGCAATGTGAAGGGTTGCAGATAGATATCCAATTGCTTTTCCAAAATCGAAAATAGATATATTGTGAGCAGAAGGCTGTGGTGATGATTTTTTTAAATGAAAAAACTGGAACCGATGTCTAGAGTGGATATTGAATATGGAGTATCTATTAACAGCTGTTAATTTCAGACACCCCCAAAGAATTAATAGAAAAATGTCAATTTCGAAACATCAAACGTATTATGAGTTTCAGCTACATTCAAAGTCATTTTGAAGAATCCCTCTGATTATGGGTTGGGTTCGCTAATTAAATTCAAGTGTAACTCTATTAATAGCTTTTATGGAAGCAAATTTGTGGTTCAGTGATATTATGAATAGAGCGAAACGAATTTAATAACACTCATGTCATCATTTCGGTGGGTACATATGAATATTTCAATAATTTTTCATCGAAGCGTTAATTATAATTGCCACTTTATGATTGTTTTACTATATTCATTAATACAAAGCCAATTAATTAAATAATAGAAAGACAAAACCTTTCTTTCCCAGAAACTAATAGTACGAAGTTGATGAGGTTGATATTGAATTATCAAGATATAAAAGAATATAAAAGAATTTTATAAAATATATGTGTGAAATGTTTTCTTTATTTTTTTTTCTAATGCGGATCGATTCAACATATATGTTATTGATATATAAAAAAACTCATTTTTAAATATTTCTGAGTGAAGTTATTTTGAAATTTGGAAAATCTAAATAATTACTGATATTGATATATTAAAAAAACACTTTATAATGAGATTTTCACTAAACAGTTTCGCAAAACCGTAACATGTGTTTCGCCATACAATGGCTTCTTCGGGCGTGTCTTTAATAACTGAATTCTACATATTCAATGCTTAATATATCTGATGTAATGAATCAAAACACCTAAGCTTATGTACCACCATTTTTCACATTTGAAAAAATATTTAGTAACGGGGAGTTATTTATTCTATTTGGTCATTCAGTAAATTACCTGAATTCTGAATCTGTTTATTTCTAGACATTCCAGAAGATTGAGTTTCAAACTATTCTCTTCTAAATGTAACACGTCGTATTCATGATTGAACTCATGCATGTCCTTCTGCTAAAAGGTGGTTTGCAAATGTGGCATTGGTCTTACAATTCAAAAAACTACTTCTATGCTCTTTAATTCTTTGGGAAAACGTTCTCCCTGTTTGGTCAATATACAGTTTTGGACAAGAGCCACAAGTCAGCTTATATACTCTTGATCTATCCGACACCGAAGTTTTATCTTTATTGTTTTCAATAAAGTTACTTAGACTATTAGTCATTCTGTAAGCTACGTCTACGAATTCTTTTTTCAAATAACGAGCGATGTTATTGATGGGTTCACCCAAATATGACTTTATCGTATTGATATATTTCTAATAATCATGAAGGGTGAAATGCAAGAAAAGCCTTGTATGTTTTTTTCAAGTACAGTAATATTCTCGGTAATATTTGTAACATTCCAGAAATATTTCAACTCCCTATAATCCGTGTTCAAGATATTTATTGTAACAATCTAACTAGATGCCCAGAGAGTTTACTGTTGCAGAAAATATCAAGTAATATCATTATATTGATGATATAACCCCAGATGCCTGGCAAGATAATTCTAGCATGCCGTTGATTATTGTTTCTGTAGAGCAGAAGAGACGTTCGGTCGTCCTGTGGCCCCGGGTGGTTGCTATTTGCCGCTTCGTTTCCATTAATAGTTCGGTCAAATTAGACATCTCAATTTACAATAATTCAAATAGAGCTGAACATTCGTCCTAGTCAAAAGAAAAACAGTGTTACAACAAAATACCAAAAGTCCTCACTGATCGCATGTGTGCTAAAAAAAAATATCAAACGTCAAAGGTTGAAAATATTGAAAATATCGGTATTCTAATTTTGAAAGTTGAAGAGTCTCATTTTTCATAATACACCACCAGTGAAGTAGGGTATTTGATGCATTTTTATACCGTTGCATCCCCGGTCGGTATACCCCATTCAGTTTTAGTTTTAATTTTCAAACATTATTCTAATATTAAGTTTTCTTCGGTTTCTTTTTTCTATTCTTGCTGGATACGTATAAAATGACCAAAAAACACATCAGTTATTTCGTCATCGATATCGTAAGAATCCTTAGCTATCGTATTCAACTCAACATTAGTTAAAAACAGTTTTGGTTAAGTACAAAATTATTTTCGTTATTCCCATTTTGTGCAGCTATAGTTTCCACTACAATAAAAAAAAAAGATTTTTAGAACTATTTCTGGGACAGGTTGGACTAACTAAAATATTATCGAAAGTAATTCCACAAGACTTCTTCTTCTATCGATAAATTTCCATTATGTAACAAAAATAATTTATTTAGCAATACCACAAGAGCAAGCCGCATGATAAAAACACGATTTCAAATCATGAGTGGTTTTATATATTCGTGATTGCTTGATTGGTATCGATCAAAAATAAAAAAGTTTGAAAAATGGACATTCATCTGAAAAAAGTTTCAGGTCGAGAGATACAACTAGAATTATCAGTCACAATGTTCGAATACATGAACAAATTACGTAAATAACGAAACTCGTATTATTCATTGTTAAAATCTATCGTGCCTTGACATGAGACCGCAGAGCCGGCACCCGAGTCATCCAAGCTACTTGACGCGGCTAAATGCCTTAACTGTACGTCGCGTATTCTCTTTGATTTCAATGGAACTGCTAGTATTCAGATTAATGTTTCCAATCGAATTAAAAATGTCTTATTACACCAATAAGTTTCGATTAAGACATTGAAATTTATGAATATCATATATACATTGTCGGTATTCAAGAAGGACTTTAAATTGAAGGAATGTTTTATTATTTTTGTGAATCAGTAGAGGTGGCAATTTTTTTTTCAATTCGGTCTTTAGTATATGTACATAGTATTGGTGGTTTTGATTTGGTTTACATATTCATTTGAGTTGTCTCAGTAGGGTTAGGATCCAGTCACTGTCAAATAAATCCTGTAAATTTTTATAGAAACCTTTATGCAGAATTTTGATATTGAGTCACAATCATATTTGAATATTTGATTCCATTGGTTAAATTCGATTGAAATATGAGATTATTTCATAACTAGGCCTTGAGAGTCAGCCCAACTTGACAATATACATGATATAATTGTTGATGACCGGAAGTAACTTTTTGCAGTTGTACTGTTTTCTTGTTCCGTGTATTTTCACAAAACGCAAATATCTATATCAGGTTATTTTTGCAAGAAGAAAATGAACTCAGTTTTCAATTTGCACACTAAATGTGCAGATCAAATAGCAGCAATGTTCCAAACGAATCCGTAGATTTGAAATTTTTCTTATATAATCAACATAACAATATCTGTGTATATACTGCACGTATTCATCAAAAATAATGTTGAATGTTTCTTTTTGATAACACATAACAATGACATATAGAGGCTACAACGGAGAACATATAGAAGGATATCTCAGAAATAGTAATTTAAAAAAAGGAAGTATAACAACAGTTTTTGAAGACAATGTCATTCTCTTCATGCGAAAATACCTATCGAAGCAAAATACAGCGAAAAACCCGAAAATTTTCCACCTTTGACATTTACTAATTTTTTTGACTGGACTGTAATGTGTATTTACTGAAGCGGAAAACAAAATAATATCGTTAATTCCATCCGAACATCTTCTCTACTGAGCACTCACATTTAAAATTGGATTCCGTTTGTGAAAACAAACAATGGGGTGAATCATTATTGTTTGTTGTGTTAATTCGAAAGATTGCATTCATTAGAGATACAAAAGAAACATTAGTGTGATTACCTCAATCTGATGGAAGTGTACAGACTTTGACTGTCTATTTTGAAGTGGTATATCCATTTCTAATTCGATTACATTTGTAAACAGAATTTTAGGAGGATCTTGTTTGATTCAAAACTTAACAATTCGGCTTTGATGAATATTAATTCCATACAATTATTCCCACTTCAAAATGTAGACATACCGAATTTGAAAGAAGTCACTTTACATGTTCAAAAGTAGAAGAAAGACACTATACATAAAAATATATACATAATTGCATTCAGTTCAAACGTAAAAATCTCCCCACCTCTTAACGGGTCAAGACATCAAGGTGGGACTAAAATGTACGTAAAAAGGCATAATTGTTAGCACTTTTTGAAAAAAAATAATGGTGTTGCATCTATAGTTGCGCAGAGGGTGCTAATAACTTTATTTTTCCAGTGGAAAGGGAGTTTGGGATACTTCTTTTGATAGGTATTTTACTTTAACCAAAACTATTTTATTTTTTGGAATCGTATCAAAATTTCTGCGTGATTAGAAGTTTCATATTCATTTAAAGAATCTACGAACAAATGATGAATAACAAAGCTGAAGTAATTTTGATTTTTGTTTGTTGGGAGCTTATACTCCGAAACCAAATTGAATTAATTTAAGCTTTTCATAACATATAGAAAGTTACTTGTGATGAATATTCCAAAAGGAAGACGCTGCACAGGTGCCTGATGGTTTCACTTCAGCTTTCTGGCAATAGTTGGGTTAGTTGCTCCTTTTCCGTCGGGTACCTGCCACACTCACCAACAAAATTGTAAGTTTACATGAGAGGCAAGGGTAAGGTGTTTTCAGCTGAACTTGTTCTGAATGTTCACCATTCACTCATTTACAATAAAGTCTATTTACAAATTTATTATGTTCTAAGCACTTCTTCTTCTATCCATGCGTTCGGTACCAAACAACGTTTGTGTGACGTATACTTCGTATGTAATCGCCCCTCAAATACATCAAGGGGCGACCATATCAGGTGACCTAGCGGGTCATTCCAATGGACCACGTCGGCCAAGTGAGTTTTCAACATAGGTTGAAACCCGTTATAATGAGGAGGTACCTCCTCATTATAACAGGTTGATTTGTGGTAGAAGACAATTATCCAAACCTGTAGATAGGAAAACATGCTACCCTAGAATGACCCGCTTGGACACCTAGTATGAGGAATTTGGATTTTTTATGGTGATTCGAGACGTTACATAACCGCGATCTGTACCACCTCTGGATAGGTTAAGGGGTGCTCCTAACGAAATTACCCCAAAAACATTCCATGTAAGGAATTATTTTGTAACCAACCCTCATTATCTCCAGGAAGTGAAAGGAGAACATTTTTAATATCTATACTTTTTTCCTGAAAATACGATCATTATCGTTTGTTTGTAGATTCTTGAAACGAATATGAAACTGCTAATTACTCAGGAGAATCTGATCTGGTTTCCAAAAATAGAACAGCATTGAATAAAAAATCTAAATACCTATTAAACGAATCACAAACCCTCTCTCTTCATTTGAAAAAAAGTTGGTAGCGCTTTGCGACAAGTGTTGCAGTACTTTTTTATCAACATTCCAGAATTTTCCTTAAAGTTCTGAAATGTGTAACTCTACCGAATGTTTTGAACTGTTTTAGAACTATCTAGAACGCGAAACTTCCAGTGATTATATATTCAGAAGTGTGCCCTTTGCGAAACTGAACAGAAAAAAAAATGTTAGCATATTTGATCTGATCCACTTCTGTGGAAACTTTCATATACAACTTGATTTTTATGAACTACTCTGAATCAAAATCGAGTATTTGATTTTCCTTCAGAAAGACAAACTAAAAGGACTCTGAAAAGAATTTCACAAACAGAATATCACCTCTATTCATAGAAAAAATGAATTAACGTTGCTTGATTGAGCATTCGCCAACAAACTACTGATAATTTTAATGAGAGTTTGTCAATCGAATGAAAAACTCCCAGTGAATATCGTACAATTACAACTACGACTAATGCTTGCAGCAAAATCTCCCTACAATCATTATCTGGGATAATTGAATTTCATTCATCGAAACTTTGCTCTCTCCCAGCTCGTACTCTCGTAATGCAGAATTTCGAGTGTTCGATTTAACAAATAAATCCAAGCACAAAAGTATTCGAAGCTTCTTTCGATGGGCCCCTTTACATTCGTTCACCCGAAAACTTTAATGAAAACTTCTCCCCTATAGCTTTTATCTTATTAACCCCCATTTAAGGAGGAAATCAGCGCAAGGAACGACGAGATTTTTCTATTCTCATTCGTCCTTTTGCCGCCCACGCAATTTTCTCAAGCCGGCGTTTCACTGCATTGGGTGTATGTGCATATATCATGCAGTACAGAACAATTGTTTTGTTTACTCTCTTTGGTAATATACATCAAACGAAACTTGAACCGCTCTAACCAACGCTGAATGCAGATTGCCTACGCCTACGTAGAAAAGTTTGTGTACTGTAGGTACTAAATACGAGACAAATAATACAGTAATATCAGTGGGTTAGAAAAATCTTTCTCACTATGGATTATTTTAACAGTTCGTGTAACAGTAATATTGAATTCTATCGAAAGAACTTGAGGGTGAATGTGTTTGTGGTATTTGTTTTCTTCGATATAATAATATCACAAACAAAAAGACGAATTGATTAGAAGAGAACTGGATGTCAAACCTTGAAAATGTTCGAAACAGTCCGATTATTGCAAAAATCACTAATGACTACACTCCCTAAAATTATATTTGAAACAAGTTTCCGATTGTTAAAAAATAAACGTCGTATAGATTTTGAAGTCAAAATCATTTATACTTTGTTTCCTAATAGCAAAACGCTAATAGAGGGCTCGAACAAAATTTTGTGATTTCGTTATGATTTGCCACAGGTGGTATAGGAGGTGGTATTTTATGAACTTCCGGGTCCGTTTTATAACCTGCAATGGTGTGAGTTTGGGTATTCAATCAAAAATACTACGTGCATTGGATTAGTGATTTTTTTTACATAACTGTTGACGAGTCATGGGTATAGGGTTATGACATTGAAACCAAAGTCCAATCGTCCCAATGGAAGAGCCCAGGAGAGCCAAGACCGAAAAAAACGCGCCAAAATCAATCAAATTTCAAGGCTTTTGGTCACTGTTTTCTTCGATTGCCGTGGCGAAGTGCATCAGGAGTTCTTGCACCTGCTCACTCGTCATTGCTTGTTCGTAATTTCTTCATAAAAAACAACCAGCCAGCGTATTCACCAGATTTGGTTCCCTGCGACTTTTTCGTGTTCACATGATTGAAGAGACCAATGAAAGGACGACGTTTTACGACGATTGAGGATATGAAAACCGAATCGCTAAGAGAGTGGAAAAAGTGCATATCAGAACTGATTCAAAGATTGAAATAAAATAATGATAAAAAAACTAATTAAACAAGCTTTTATTTAAGTGCCCTTAAAAGATCGAAACAAAATTTCAAATCACATTAACCACATTCATTTATGAATTTACAGAATTGAAATTATAATCAAAGGTTGTAGCGATAATTTCAATTTGTAATTGAAATATTGTAATTAAGTAGGCACCTACTGAACTTGTAAGGAATTCATAATGTTTGTAATTAAATAAAAGTGCCGTGAATGCTTAAAATGTGGAACTTTGACCTTGAATAACTTTTTTGCACACATAGGATTTATTGGGTTTGAAATTTGTTGCAGTACCTCGTTGATCTGTCAGAATGTTTCTTAATTTAAATTTCATCTTACTGAATATGTAGAGATTTCTTCTAGGCATCGCGACAAGCTTTTATTATAATTTCAATTCTGTGAAGTCATAAATGATTGTGGTTAATGTGATTTAACATTTTATTTTGATCTTTTTAGGGCACTTAAATAGAAGCTTGTTTTAAGTTTCAATTGATAGTTATCGATCAATACGAAAGTCCATCTATAAAACGGAGAGTCCTTCAACAGAAAAACTTAAGGAACTTAAGAAACCTAATGACGCCAATCTCACCAAATTACACAAGTCATGGTATGCCTCTTGCGCCTGTTGCTCACATTACGTGATGGACCCTCTTACTCTAGGAACTTACAGGGTGGTAGGTAATAATATTTTTTTACAATGCAAATATGGGTTCTTACAACCTACTACACCATTTATTGTCTTCTTTTCAGGGTCGGGAAGTAGGTATTTAATGGTAAAAGCTTGATTTGATTTTTTTTCTAGAAATATATTTTTTTATTGAAGCCAACCCTGGATGTGGCATCTATTTCATGGTGGGCCTACCAACTGCCTATCATAAACGAATGCATATACAAAATTTCGTGTCCCTGCTATTTACCGCTGAGGCGATCTCTCGTACGGAGCCGATCCTGGCAGCAGCATCAGGTCAC
>WOGQ01004673.1:0-10117 GCA_015342025.1 Leptinotarsa tumamoca | reverse complement strand
GTGCAGGTACTGTTGTTTATGTGGCTTGTGGAGGTGGTATTGAACTGTAATTTATATTTTGCCTTAATTGTTGATTTATAAAGATAATTTTCCTTATTTGAAGTAGAATATCTAGGTACGTATAAATTATTGCAACTTGATATAGACGCTGTTGCCAATATGTGAATTAGAAACAAATCCCTTTAAAAATCAAAAACCAACATTCGAAACATCAATTTCAATACTTTTCGAAGTGAATTTGAAAAACTCGTGAATCAAAATCAACTTTATTTTGTTCAAACTTGTATTTGCTGTATTAACCCAAATTGAGGAACATTCCCCATTGTACCCAAGTTTTTGCTAGTACGCATTTATTGCGCTGATTGGCTCATTTGAGAACAGAGAACACATCTGGGACACAGATATCATCGTCTATAGATTTACTATAGATAATGCAGATATATAATCTGTGCCTATGCCAGATTGACAGAAATGGGGGATACCGGATAACTTAACCTAATAATTTTCAAACTTCAAAACATAGGCTGTGTTTTGTTTCTATAATCGCTGTAATAGAAATTGATGCTGTTGTGTTAAAATATATACAATAATAGATATACCATAGTCGAAATTACAGATTTCCTTTTGGGAATGCATAAATGCCAATCATTTTTGATATTTGCTCCTTGTTACTTGCTAATCAAGCGTGCATAAATTCACCTTCAGTGTAGTGTATGATCACTTTCATTGATTTACATTGTGACAACTTGCTTAAAGTAAAAGATACGGTAAAATCAAACAGTTTGGTGTATGATCCAGTCATAAGTATTCTAATTTTATAATTGAGATGAAGGTAACATATAAAGTATAATCGGTTTATAATTCAACCCTCAGGTGATTCATGATGGTTAATAAGTTCTTGGCACAAAAAAAAGGAAAGATTGGTGTTTTTAAAGGAGTATGGATATTTTGTGACCATATTATAATATGAATAACACTTTTATATTTGAAAACTTTATGAATTTAACTGATACCATACATAAAAATGCAGTCTACCCTTATATATGGGGGGCTTTATCACTGTGATTTTTTGTTTCATAATTTCCTGACGCCTGATACTCTCAGATCAGAATATTTGAATCACACTTTATGATTCCATCCCTCTTGATATGTTATTATTGCCACAATGAGAAAATTCGATAACCATTATCGCTAGGTGGTTTATTCTTCCATTGCAATATTTTAATTAATCTTCATTGTCAACAATGAGAAAAGTTGACTCTACCCCTTTGGAGGGGTAGTTTACTTTTGTGATACTTGATAATATAGCACTGGTGGCAATAGTAATATCAAAAAAGATAAAATTATGTGGTTTGAATGAAATATTCTGATACGAAGACTTTTTTCAGCAAAAATATAGTCACAAGAGTAGACTATTTCCATTTAAGGCTCTATGTAGGTGGTCCTTTTCTCGCCAGTAGTGTTGTTCATAGAAAAATGATTTTATCAAAAATATCTAGTAGTTTGCTAATGAAAATGTAGGCTCATTTTCCCACAAATTTTTCATCCTTGAATTTTTCAGGAAGATGAGGATAAGGATGGCAGTGTTTTTCATGAAAAGACAATTCTTCCAGTTTTCCAAAGAAATCACATCCTGCAGTTTGACAAGCAAGCTGAATGTCATTGGACAAAGTTTCTGCCAGCAGACACCTCACATCCCCTAACTGGACTTTGCATTTCTGGCAGTGTTTGATCTTCTTCCTGCACTGTTGACAAATAAGATGACCTGACCCACAACCGTAAACCTTACCCAGCGTGTATTCTGAACAAACAGTGCACCGCAAAGAGCGACAAATAACTGAACTGTTACGAACCAGTTTCTGTTGCTTTTCTGATTTGCTTCGAGATAAGTCGTGAACTAGTGTTACACTTATCAAAATCTTTGGAGCGTTTTGGAAGAATTCAAGTAATATGTTTCTATCAATGGGAAGACAACCTCTGTAATTTTTCGTGTAAACAGAGTGATGCTTCAAGGTGCACATTCCCCTTTTGCAGTTGTAGCAGTGGAGTCGCTCGTCAAACTCAACTATATCTTGGTCACTGTAAGAGATTGATATGTTTCTGAAGAGATTACAAGATATCTGTACGTTATACTTGTTGTAATTTCCAACAGGCCCTAGACAACCAACATAAATGTGATCCTCGTGTATGTAAACTAGGAAATCCTCAGTATCGGCTTTCAAGAGATCCACAGTGGATTCATGAATTCCGATTTCTCTATTGAGTTTGTTACTGTAAAAAATGTTAGTGGGATGTTTCTTCTCGATGTGGTCCTTGATTTGAGGAATTTCAACTACTTCTTTGCAATTATCTTGGTGATAGAGTGGACAGTGTATAATCACGAATATACCTGACCTTATCTTTTCTTCAAGGTCTCTTAAAATGATTTCATCAGAACAACTGCGGTTCGTGCAAGGCTGCGGGTGTTTGGTACATACTAATAAACCCTGCTTCTTTGCAGATTCTTCATACTTTATGTCTTTGTATCTTCCATACTTTGGAGCTCTTGCCATTTCGAACCTGAAAACAGAGAAAATGAATAAATATCAATGTTACTTCAAATGAATTCAAGAATATTGCAACTAAATTACAATTAAAAATACAGATGCAATTAAAAATGCAGATAATCCTGTAAAACTACTTTTAGTAATACCACTAGAAATATGTATTCAAATGCATAATGTATGCGAAAAGTAATGTTATTGACTTTAATCAATTGATAAATTATCATAACGATTCTTCAAGAGCACCCACAGTTGATATACTAAAGCACCAGAGTTTGAAAAATCAACCTACAATTTCTTTTCACTATATAAAGATATAATATATAAGTGACTATCACAAGTTCAAGAAAGAAAAGAAAATATATATTTCTTGCTTCTATTTTATCGAGGAATTTCTCACTGAATGTTTATTATTTTATCAACATTTCCATACCATTACTACAAATAATGATCAAAAGGTGTTTATACATAGTAGAAAAAGATGATTATTATTACAAAAAGATAGTGAAATCCATGGATTGCAAAAAATTGATATTACTATAGTACCTTTATATACGAATATCAAAATAATCTGGAAGTATTTTTGATGTGTGTGTATGTTTATCGAACAGGAATAAACATTTTCCACTCCACTATAAACCTAATACAAAGTATTTTATTGAACAAAAACTAGACAGTTGACAAAATTTTCTATATACTTGTTAACGAACTTTCCTTAAAACTAAGTAATTACACTCAAAAAAATAATTGAGAAAAAATTCAAATCATTTCTTACAATAGTCAATGCAGCCAACTGAGTAGGAAGAAAGAAAAAATAACTATATTTATTAAAATTCCGTATCACCTTGTTTGTGGTTCCACTCCTAAGCGGTTTGTCCGATTTTTATGATTTTTTTGTGTATATTTGGTAGGTATGAGAATAGGTTGTAAAGTATATTTCATACCGACAGGTGATTAGGGTGTCCCTATTCAGCCTTTTTTTCTCCGACGAAATTTTTATTGTTTTTTTTAATTGACATCAAATTTGATAACTTATAGCTAGTGTATTCGTACTGAATGTGATATTTTCTATTTCAAATTTAAGAGAAGATAATCCATGCTCTGCCTGCAATTTTCGAAACTGATACCTCAAGTTCTCAAAACCTCAACGAAAACTTTGCTATTGAGCAGTATCATAGGAACATGATAGCATGATAAAACTACGAGTTCGCAGGACAAGTATGAGCATCTGTTGCTGGTCGCTCTATTGGTATTGCTTAAATGCTCAAAAACAAAGGCAGTTTTCGAAAAATTAACATTTTCTGAGAAAATTTTTATATCGAGTGATATTTTTAGAGATTATTTCATGAAATATTCTCAGCTGAATGCATCGAAATGGATGAAGATATTGTTCATCTTCTAACGGAGGACATGATGGCCTCATTCGACAGGGTCTATATCAGGAGGAGTCGTCTACAGTGTAATCCATAGCTTTCCTGACTAATGGATTTTCATGGTTTTCGGTACAATCAAGGACTTGCCGATTCCTTGACTGAATGGACTGCTGAATGGAAGGCAGCTGTAAATCTCTGCGGATGGCTTCGTTCCGTACGAATCAAGGAGCATTCACAATCATCCTTATTAGCTTATTTTACAATCTCTCCAAAATGGAGATATTTGACGGAGCCGCTTGTCCCCAGACGCCTGAAGCATACATGATGACAGGCTTGAACATCGTTTTGTAGATCGTAATTTTGTTTTTAAGGCTTAATTTAGAACGTCTGTTGATCAGAGGGTACAGACTAGCTATCCGACCCTCGATCTTTACCTTCTCGGTTGTGATGTGCGGGTTCCAGGTGAGCCTACAGTCTATTAAAAGACCGAGGTACTTTACCCGCGTTTGCCAGTCGATCTCCCTCCCAGAGATTCTCACTTTTCTGGCTGGAGAAGATAGCAATCTTCCCATGGTTATCGCCTGGGTCTTTTCCGGATTCACTCGGATCTTCCATTCAAGGTACCAACGCTCGAGGTCGTCCAATACACGTTGCATGTAGACGACACCGAGCTCCCGACTCATGGAAGATGAGAGGAGAGCCGTGTCATCGGCGTACAGAGACATCTTCACACCTTGGAAGGTCACTGGTGTAAAGTGAATACACCGCCGGCGAGAGCACGGCCCCCTGTGGCTCCCCAGCGAGGATATCTCTGTTGTCAGACAGAGAGCCCTCTACTCTAACCTGAAATGTCCTGTCTTTCAGGAAAGACCCAATCCACCGGATCAGGCCTCGAGGCAGGTCGAACGCGTAGTATATTTGTAGAATTTGAGGTTAGTTGACGGTATGTACCATTAATTCACACACACACTCTTTTTTTTTTTTCATCATAATATGATATCAGCGTGTCCATGAAGAAGATTTATGTAATGAATTCATTTACATATTCAGATTACCTACAGTTTCAATTGAAATTATCCTCAACAGGGTTTAACTAAGTGAAGGATCTGTTCGATAAATGACACTAAATACAACTGAACTCAATATGGAAACAAACCAATATAAAAGATCATGAATGAAATGATGGATGAGTATATGAAATTGCAGAATAGAGATACAATGAGATACTGACAGTAACACCAATGTATTCATGGGGTTAAAATCTTGATGTACAGAAACATACTTCACTGATTTACGTATATAATCAGTAAACTTGAATAATCTACATTCACAAATGAATAATTCACGAAATATTAAAAATTCTTCATCCATTATTCCAAGTGCATTGAACCAAAAATACAAAACTCATCTGCATTTCTGGAATGAACTGAATGTCGAGAAGATTGTTGCAGTTCCTATGTTTGGGAGCAATGCTTGTTTAGGATTCATTATAAGTTAGAGTTCATTATTCTGCTTGTTGCAAGTTTTGATTCTGCTGGAATTTTGTCGTTGAATTTTGGTGCTACGTAGAAA
Source organism: Leptinotarsa tumamoca (assembly GCA_015342025.1). Lineage (NCBI taxonomy): Eukaryota > Metazoa > Arthropoda > Insecta > Coleoptera > Chrysomelidae > Leptinotarsa > Leptinotarsa tumamoca. The sequence goes on along the minus strand of WOGQ01004673.1, from coordinate 4,629 downwards.
AACGTTCTTTTTACAAAGACATACAAATCGATTGGCAATTTGTCCAATGAAGGTTGGCGTCTGAAGATTCCTTAAGCATCTATTGCCAGCACTTCATTTAAATCATTAATATATCTCTATTTATTACTGCAAAGTTCATTTACATCAATTTATCACCCTGCTAAAATAATAAGCAGAAAAAAATTCACTTGTGTCTGATCCAGAAAGTAAATTCCATCCTGGCATATGTAGACAGCTTGTCTTCTATGTAACAACCAGAATTCCATAACAAAAGGTGCCGTCCCATCAGATCGATCTTGTTTTACAGATTTGAAAGATCTCAAAATCACGAAGGACGTACGTACTGAACAACAAAATACAGTTTTTCACGTGAAACCTCTCTTGGAGAAACGGAATCATGCAACTAACCTCCAGGCATTACCATTTCAAAGGGTAAAAATCATGACTATGTCGAGTTGATGATTTTGAAAATTATTTATGCATCTGGCAACATGCCGTAATAAATTACTGGTTGGTTTTGATCCAACGATCTATGTGATATTTCAGACTGAGAGCTCAGCTATATGAATTTCAACTAGAAGATGCCGCCAGCCTATTCCTTTACTAGGAATCGCACGTTGAAAGATGAGACATCGTTAATTCTTAGTATTGTCGTTCGTAGGGGGCGACAGTTGGTTAACGAAAAAGCATATTTCATCAAATTTTCAATAGATTTTCATATACTTGATTGATTAAACTCATATAGCGTGAGATGCTTCTCAATTTATGTTCTAGCACATTCTTCAATTCTTTCAGCCTATTTACCCTTTTCGAGTAGATATCGCATGTTCGTGATACCCTCTAGAATTATTTTGAACCAAAACACTCAAAAATGCCTTTTAATGACTGACAGATTTGGATCTGTCACTCGCTTCAACATCTGAGTTACTGGTCTAGATTAGTTTTTGGTACTGAAGAATGTATCTAGAAATACAACTGTCAGCCCATTCGATCAACCTTTGCTTCAGCAGAACGTTAAAAAGACCACACTGTATAAAGAATAGAAGGTTAGCTATATTTGGTGTTGAATCAATAAAATGTCTGAAATGTTTGCTGTAGAGTTTCAGGAAACAGTCCCTATTTATTATTTCCAAGACTTCCACAATATCATCTCACATTCATCAATTTTCACATTGTGAAGTTGTTCCCACAGGGGCTTCGAGAGCTTTTCTGTATATTTTCAACTCACACTTCTTTCAATTTGAGATCACTGGGAATTGCGAATTCATGAAATCAGGTCTTGGTATCATTTTTTCATTCGTATTTGTTCTCTCCTTCGTGAATGTTGTTTGTGTTGCAAAGACAGCAAAGGAGACAAAAACCACATTCCAAGTTGAATATATTCGAGTGAAAATAATCAACTAATATACCAATTGATTATCTTGACTCAATTTCTAATCAGTCTGGGTCATATATATGAGAAAAACTATTTTGATTACATAGTGATACATATTCAACATGAAAAACAATTTTTCACAAACATACGTTCCACTGAGGAATGTAGAAAAAACGAAAAATATTAATGTTAGAGAAATTATCGACATTTCCATGCATCACTAAATGCAGCATGAATATACAGGTAGGTAGTGGCATAATGCCAAGCTTCATAGATAGAGGTCTACTACTACCTGTAACCCACATTTGCTAAAATTCTGAAAGCCTTTGAAATACTTGAGAAATTTGTAGAGTTGTCACAAATGAAAACTCCACAGAAGTGAATAATATGCAATTTCCAATGTAACTACACGCACGGCATTGCTCAGTTGACTGAGGATGGAGAGAAAGTTTACAACTAAGAGGACGATCCAAAACGAGGTAAAAAAACGAGTTGGACCGATATGTTGAGTCTTCCTCGTCATGTTTCGGTTTATTGAAAGTAAACCATGTATATGGTAAATAGATCCTACCCAAATCCATGTATTTTTATTAGGAAGTATAGGATTTATTTGACCATATAAAAGTTCGTAAGACCAGTTAAGCCATACCAGTACTCCGTGTGGAAGAAAACCCTCGATATGGACACTCTTCATCTTTCCGGTGACGGTTACCATCACTGGGTTTTCCTGCCATTGGCTTACATTGCTCATGTCTCCAATCAGGTAACTGAGGAACTCACCCAAAACCTTGCTCTGCCCATTCAGTGGAGCTAACATAATACAATCACATCCCTTGGTACCACCGATTGAATGGACTGGAAGCCCACCTATGATCCCAGATTCACCTTACCAAATTTACTTCTTGTCTGACCTTTGGGTTGATTCGATTATGTTCAAAGCAGGTTCGTAGTGTACCTCAATACACCCGTTACTTAACTTTGACTCGCTGCTGTTATAGAAGTCATCACTCTCTTACGTCTGCACGTGGGAAGAGTCTCAACTACTATTCCAAACTAGTATATTGGCTTGAGAGCGGTGTTTTATTCTATATACTACCCTTACTACTTGGTATTACTTTCAGACCAACAAGGTCTGTACCAATAGAATCAGTGAGTCACACAGAAGAGTTTTTATTGATGTATTAAGGCAGTGTCTATTAGTATACAATGTTTTAGCAAACCATAGGGTTTCTGTATTAAGTGTATTGACAGTGAATAAATTTAACATCAGAATCCATTTGGAGTCCGAGACACTCAATTTTTTCCGTAGAATCTAATGTTTGTGCCTCAATTTGAAGTATTATATTATTGTATATGGCCCTGGTCTTTGGTCTTACCAAACATGATCATGGATGACTTATTAGGGTTCAGTTTCAGGCAGTGATTTTTAGGAATTTCAACTAGATTATTGACGTCGTTATTTAGTATGTGTTCTTGAAAGACAAGATTTTCCACTTTTACGAAATAATACAAATTTGTATCGTCCGTTTAGATATGTATGAAGAGTAATGTGACCAGAAATGAACCTGAGGAGATCCATGTAAAATCCTTAGATCATGGGACGTGCGACCTTTCATTATTACTCGTTGAGTTTTGTTCTAAAAAATGATTTCATAAATTCACATGTATACTCATTGTGAGATTTATACTAAACAGTTTCACAAATACGCAACACATGTTTCGCTATACAACAGCTTCTTCAGGCGTGTCTTGTAGAGCAAAACAAGTGTTGCGTTTTTCTTAAAATGTTTAGTGAAAATCTCACATAAAAGTGTTTCTTCAATCGGTTATGGATTTTCATCAAGTATCGGCCGATTCCATAACATATAATGACTTTTTTTTTCTTCTCTCAGGAAAAAAAAATCGATGTAGATACGTCCCTTGGGTTTCAAAGTGAAGAGTTAGAGACATCTTTAATATTTAATTCGACCCAAAACATGACAATGCAGAAAAAATATAATTTTCGGTAAAAAATGTTATTGTATTTGGAAAAGACAAAATTTAATAATATGAAATAAGTCTATTTATTTCTGAAAAACATCATGTAACTTGAAAGAATTACTGTTCAAGCCACACAGAAGAGTTTTTATTGATGTATTGAGGCAGTGTCTATTAGTATTGAGATGATCACTTTAAAAAATGTAATATTTGAGTTCACAAGTAATAAATGGGATGAACACCCAATAGTTTTTCTGGATTTATTTAAGTTTCGTGATGAAATCCTGGAAGAATAAATTACCTATGGTTTAGCCCCTTCTAAGCTCAAAAAAGTCACATTCGAAAAACTTTTTTTATCAGAATCACTACCCCCTGTTGTATTTTTTAGCAGTAGAAACTTTACACAGAAAAATAATAAAATGACATGATTGTGGGGACTTATCAGTACAACAAAGTTAGGGAATACGAGAAGACACCAGAACTTTTATTTTTTTCAAGGACAAAACACAAGCACTACAGGGAAATCCTTACGACGCTCTCAAAGCGGTGCCTGTGCGAAAGTAGCGATTCATTTGGAAAAACGTTCTCAGGAAGTTTATATGCCTTTTCATCACAAATTTTTTTGCGCATGCGTCAGTATCAGCCATCTTTTCCGTACTGTTTTTTGTAAACAACCATGCTAAAGATCCCGTAACTTATGTTTTAAAAATTAAAATATAAATTGAAGTTTATTAATCATAAAAAAAGTGAAAAAAAAATTTTTACACTCCATTATAATTATGTTATCTGTACGAAAAAAAAACAACAAAACGATGTTGTTATGGAGTATGTAAAAGTGATACAGGATACAAATCATTCAAAACCAACATATACTATTTTATAAATTTTCCAAAGCCTTGTCTTTAATATCGCAAAAAAATAATCAAATCATCAAGCAAATTACAAGCATGTGCAAAATGTGCGAAATGTGAATTATGGGTGAAAAAATGTGCAGGAGTGACCGAGGCTTTAAATCTATTGATAATGTTAACAAGGATACTTATAATATTTGCTCACTACATTTCATTAGAGAAAGTGGTCCAACTGAACAAAACCCTAATTCTTTAAGCTATCAGGAATTTCAACATACGTACTTTATTTCTTATTGCATTTTTGACTGTAAATTTCATATATATTATGCTGTATTAAATATTTCCCTCTAATGAAAATTACTAAACATATTCAATTCAGTATTTACATATTTGTCTAATTAATAATGTCATATGTACAGCCTCAAA
>WOGQ01004672.1:0-10514 GCA_015342025.1 Leptinotarsa tumamoca | reverse complement strand
CGTTCTATTTTAAAAAATGGAATTTTGGTCTGTAGCACCTACACCAAACACCCTGTATATTTAAAAATTATATCAAAATATAGCTCTCATGAACTCCCAAAACTTTTGTATGAAACATTTTTGTGTATCTCCTTCAACAAACCAGATATTGCCTGTCACATAAAATGTGGGACACCCGGTATATATCTTTAGAGATAGGGTTGAAAAAGAAATTGTAAACAATATCCAAGATGAGATCAGGCATGATGTCCTGATCAACCAGAATAGTTATTATTTATTTTTGTGGGTATTTAGTAATATTTCTCAATCTTGTTTAAGAAATTATCATTGAAATACTACTTTCTACTACAAATATGAGAACTGGAGAACTGAAGTTCTCTATTGTCAACTGAAACCAATTCTTTGGTAACATCGTATCACAAAATTTGCAGATTTACTTTGACTCAAACGAGCCAGTTATTTATTTTATGACACACTTATGAATTAACGATTTCATTCAAAAACCATCTCAAAAATACTGATATCTACCTACATGCTCAAATAGTATAGAATCTTTCATCAAGCACTTTCTATTTTTAAATTTGAATTAAACAAATTATCTGTGAGATATCATCGATTTCTTTTTCATTTTAAAGATCTATTGATGTCATTATGTGTGGAATATAACATCGTTCAAATGTCCACCAGGGCTTCTCTGAGTGGAGCGCATCCGAATCGTTCAATTTTCCGTAACTCTGGCGCATAAGTCAGGCTGAATTTGGCCAATAACATAGTTTATGTTGGCTTTGAAGACCATTGTGGTTTGTGGCTTATTCGCATATATCTGCGGCTTAAGAAAACCCACAAGAAAAAGTCTAACGGGATCAAATCACGCAACCTCGGTGACCAGTTCATGCCCATGACCATGCCCTCAAATCGCTCGTGCAGAATATCCAATGTGTTATGAGTTGTATGGCACGTAGCGCCGTCCTGTTGAAACCACATGTCGTTGGTCTCTATATCATCCAATTCAGGCCAAAAGAACTTGGTAATCATCGACCTATAGTACTCGCCATCGACAGTGATGGCCTGGCTAACATATTTCCCAAAGAAATATGGACCGATTGCGCCCCCAGCCCAAAATCCACACCAAACAATGACTTTTTCAGGATGCATTGGACGCTCTTGGATCTCATGTAAATTGGTATCGTCCAGAATTCGACAATTTTATTTGTTTATATATGCCTTCATCCAGAAATGAGCCTTATTGCTGAAGATGATTTTTTTATGAAAATTAGGTCAGTTGCCAACTGCTCTCTGGTTATTCACCTTCAGTTCTTAAGTCACTCGAATTTTGTACGGGTGCATCGAAATCGACTGTCTCTGATTCTCCTGCACACTCTCACAGATATCGGCGATGTTTTCGACAGATCTTGCATTTCGTCGTCGTACGGGTGTTGGTATGGGTGAACCAGTAGACTCAAAATTCATCTATCACACTGCGGATAGTCCTTTCGGTAGGACGGTTATGCCGGTTGTCTTGATGAAGAACCTGCCATTGCGCTTGAAAACTGTGCAAACGAATTTGTACCAGTACTCTGTAGGCTTTTCAGTCTCCTTCACAAAAAAAATATTTTTCTTGTTGGAAGAGTATTCAAGGTCAGCACATATATAACTTCATTATCAGTGGTATCAAGAGTCATAGAGAAACCTTCAATTCAACATATTCCCACAAATGTGGAATGCCAAGTAATCACCGATAAAATTTCCAGAACCAGAGATAAATCACTTTTGCCAGCGACCATCTATCATATATCACAGGAATAATAAAATCGAAGAACACGACTGTTGCTTTTCATATTCACAAAGGCTTTGATCGTTTTTGGAATCAAAGTTTTTCAAGTCAACTTCGTTCTTGAAGCTTTCCAGCAACTAGCTTTCAATGGTTCTCTTTACCATCAGCACTTTGGCTTGACCAAAATCTGAGCTGTCTGTAACTCATTTATTCATTATCATACTAGCGGGCCGCCCCGGCCCCAAACGGGTGCAATGCTGATATTGAATATAGATTCACCCACCGGTACTTCAAGGGCATGAAGAAACAGTGATGAAAAGAATAATTTCTTTTATGAACGCGCCTTTTTCTCCCGTGGCTGGCGCCCCAGTTGGAATATTCGAAAATCCGTTCTTATTGCACATCTATAACATGAAACGAGCCATTATACAAAAGTTCAGCCTACGAAAATATAGCGGTGTGTAGAAACAGTGATGAAAGTGCAACATTATTTTATGAACGCGCCTTTTCCCCGCGGCTTGCTCCCCAGTTGGAATATTCAAAATTTTTTTTGTATCACACATCTACAACATGAAACAAACTTATATACAAAATTTCAGTGTCTGAAAATATAGCGGTACTGAGAAACAGTGATGCAAAGGTAAGTTTCATATGTACATGCACCTCTTTTACCCCGACGGGGCGCCCCAGTTGGAATATCTGAACTTAGTTCGCATTTAAACCCTAAAAAGCACCTATATAACAAATGTCAGCTTCTTAGGACTCACCAGTGATGGGTGTTAAGCGACTTTCACATTTATAAGTAGATATTTCATCATCATTGAAAGAGACTGAAAAATGAGTTGCTGATCTAGAAGTTACTGATCTTCTTTACATTCGGCACATCAGCTTCATTGCACACGACTAATAAGAAGTTTAATATTTAGATGAAATTCTGGAGAGGATATTGACGTTGAGGGGCAGTTTTTCGTACGTTAATAAAGCACAATTCCACATGAAAATATAACTTCATTGATTTTCTGTCAAATTGGATGTATTGGCATATTCACATTACTAGAAGATGAGGAACATCTTCTCTGAAACTTGGGATACTATTTAGAACTAGAAAGTCGTACATACCTTTATAGGAATCTTATTGAACCTCCTTCAGTATACTGCTCACATATATGCTGTTTCCTAAAGCTGATGAAGCTGCCTGCTGAAGCTGCATGAAGTTGCTAGATTATAGTTAGAAAAGAACCACCCGCCTGATTGGATACATGAATATCATAATGTGTCACACTACAGCTGCCCATCGTTTCGTGGTTTTAACTTCGAACACTTTTTAATAATTCTATCATTTGGAGAACGACGTCAATATGACAGTTTTTTCAATGAATGTTTTCCACATCATACAAATGTTTTTTCTAATTTTGCTTTTTCTTCAACAATGATTTAACAAATTCACCAATTGTATCAACAAATTATGTATTCAGGACAGTAGAAGAAATAAAAAAATCGTTTATATGAGTTTTCTGTTAACAACACCCAAATCAATACTTGAGGACTATATAGACGACATAACGAAAATAACGACATACATAGCCAGCGAACTCTAACACCGAAATTTGTGATAAAACGGTATTGTATAAAATAAATAAGGGAGCATACTGCCATTGCAAGTATATTCAGCACTTCTGCAGTAATGCCAACCTTGTGGATTTTATAAACTCAATTTATATTTTAATGCGTAATTCAATTCTTCATTTTCCTCGTGCTCTTTTATCGTTCAGAATTTTATAGCTGGGTATTGTCGGAATATTTGGGATTTTATTTTTCATGAAAGATATATGTTCTTTCATAATACAAACTTATGAGATATGCGAGGTAGATTCGAAATACGTGAAACGAAATATGATCGAGGGTAGATATTGTTTTGCAATGAATAACTTCTATCATACATGTTGATTATATGAGTGAGTTCTTGATAAATAAACGCTAAGCTCATTTAAAATTCAATAACTATATTCAATGTTCCAAAATAATCTGAATACTTTTTTGATAGTAAATTAACTTGAACCTGAAGAATTTGGGTTTTATTGAAAATAACGATGATAATAATGTATATAATTATCTGAAAACTAAAAAATAATTCGGAAGGTCCTAGGTAGTAGTCATCAAAGCACTCTCCTCAGCAAACTACAGTATTAATCAAAAAGAAAAATAATGAAATCGTTGGGCGTAGTATTTACATATTTACTCAGGTTACGTACGCCCAACGATTTTATTATTTTTGAATCAGATCAATACCGTGGATTGCTAAGGAGAGTGCTGTGATGACTGCTACCTAGGACCTTCCGAATTATTTTTTAGTTTTCATCCATCATCTACATCATTTGTTTGAAGGTGGTTGACAATGTTTCGTGGTGTATTTCATCAGTTGGGACTGACATTGTTCAATATAAAATAAATTGATTCGAAATCCCTGAAAGAATCTGTAAAAAATTAAAAAAGATCAACCGAAACAATTTTATTGAACATAAAAAAACTGAAATTGCAAAGAAATAACTTTTTTTTTGAGTTTGTATTAATATTTCAATTTTTGTTTGGTTGTTGCTTGTATGTTATTTTTTTGCAATTTAAGATTTTTTTTGTTTAATAATATTGTCATTTTTCGGTTGATCTTTTTCTTTTTTTCAGGAATTTCAAATCAATTCATATTATATTAGACAATGGAAGTCCAAACTGATGAAATACATCATATACATCATTATTATCTTTTTTTCTTTCATTTAAACCGTTTAACATTTTTTTTACTTATTTTTTTTTGTAGTTTTTAGTTTCTGATTTTCATTCACCCTAATGTCACAAAGTTTTCGGCACGTATTAACCTTTTACCTCAACTTGGATGGTGGACACGATACAAAATCTTGACTTGGGTGGGAGATCCATGCTTGTATCTCTGGATTGACAAAGTTCTCTGTATAGATATATTAGATTTACATTTTTTTACAGTGAACTACTTCAATACTAGTCAAGCCCTGCCATTTGATATCTATATTGAGGTAGTTGAGAAATAATACCCAATCCGCCATTTTGTAGCTGCTACCATCCTGGATTTACAACGATTCGGAATTTATTAAATTGTATTGTCATCAATAGCAAATATCAAATCAATCTGTCAACAATAAGGGGGTCAAACTTGTTTGAGAATTTGAAGAAATTAACATTTATTTTGTTCCCTTTTTTAATGTTTTTTGTAACGCCAATGTTTATTGAAATAATTGAAAAACGTCACGTAATTGTCAAATAAAAATTTGGAATTGTACAACATTTACGAAATAAAAACAGTTTTAGAAGTTATAAGCATCCCAGTTTCTTAGTTGAACGTAAGCGGTTCAGACTTTAGTTTTTCAATAACATAATTTGGTAGCAGAGCGTCGTTATCGCAATGAAAAACATAACAAAACTTTAATTACTAAATTTGACTCAAACAAACAAACATGGTGAGCTAAATAACACCGTTCAGAAACAGCAAAAACTTTCATGACCAATTTGAAAATGAGTACTTCAATACATGAGAATCTACTTTACTCGCAGATGATTGAATATGTTGAAAGTTATTCCCTTGATTGAAGAAAATGTTTTGGCATTATGATCGATGTTGGGATCGAACAAATTATTCAATGAGCGTTGGCCAATATTAATGCTTGCATAGAAGCGAAGTTTATTGATATCCGAGAAAATATATTCGGTTGCGATGGCGAAATCAAAATACATGCGGAGGAAATTACGATACCAGACTGGACTTTTCAGAACAACATACGAAGAGAAACCTTTTCGTATATTCATTGGAAATTTCAGGTGTTGAAATTACTCTTGAATTGAAGAAAATGTTTAACCAAAACTCAATACTGCTTTTAACAATGAACTGCAAATTTCGATATGAAATGTTTTATATATATTTTATTATCAGAAGAAATCGTTGCTGAACGTCAGTTATGAACACGTATTATATACAGTAATCTTGATTTTATCCTTGTTAATTTCAATTTCACATTGTTCCAAACTGGGAGATTCATCATCAACATGTATTTATATATATTCTTTGTTTTTCTGTCAAGTTATATATTATTGAATGAAAAAAGTATAGCCTCCATTATTTCCAACTTATTTTGTTCTAGCAAATGATTGGTATATTTTTTATGAACCTCTTGAGGTAATAAACTTCATTCAACTGCTAGAAAAAGAAATTGAGACCTCTGGCGTACAATAAATCCAAAATAATATCTTTTTCCAATCACCATAAATGCAATAATTTTCTTGACACGCTTTTGTCAACAGAATTGGCGCCATGTACTGAAGACGCTAACTTAGTTGATGAAACGCGCGCCATCTATGGGAGCGACAGAGAACTTACTCCTCATATATGATTCAACACCAGGTAGCGCTGTTTCGATCCGCCATTGGTCTCATCTGTGGTGCTAGGCTCAACCATAAATGCATTGCTGGACTCAACTGTCTTTGAAGAACAAGCCTAAGTAGGTGAAGGTGATGAAATATCCCCTTACGAAGATGCCACCTTGTGAACTAGCTGCAGAGAAAAACATGCGTCTTTGAAAGGCAAGATGTCATCGTGTTCACTTACTTAGTCTTGTCTTCTAAGGACAGTTGAGTCCAGCAATGGTTTTATGTTTCAGCCTTGCATCACTGATGAGACTATGACGGGTCTGAACAGCGCTGTGTGGTGTATCGTGAATGAATTGTGTTTAGGTTCTAGTTTAATACTAGTACTATCGCAATTGATAGAGCAACTACCAACTCGAAAAAATTATGAAATAAGTTTTTATCTTGATTTTCAATTTTTCAAATATGATAACATTTTACTTGATTTACTAACTACAATTTCATCAGGTATACTCTATCCCTATTTAATGTATCTTAAAATTGGAATGGAATAATTATGAACAGCATCAAAATATAATCACATAGGCAATGAGAAACAAAAAACGAAAAAAACGGAGATTTTTAATTACTCCAAAATATATATAATCATCTCATTTCATTAAAAAATCATTCTCCAGTTGCAATTATCCAATTCTACTATTCAAATAAATTTAATAATATGGTGAATGTCAATTCTGATAACGTCAGCTCGCAGCCACTGGAAACTTTTCTGCGGCGGAATATGAAATCAAATGCAGTAGGAAGCGACGACATTTTCTTTAAGTTGAAGTTGGTATTATGCACTCCGCATCTGTCACTCATCATAACAATTACATTGAGAATGGAAGTCATCCCCCTGACAATGCGATTATCAGATGAAAAATATTCAATAATTTGACACCTATTGATATCACCGTTACTTTCTGAAGTAATTAAAAAAGTAGTTTGTGAACAAAACGGCTACCTATGTAATAAACGTAATCTATGCGTAAGTTGAAATGACAAGTAAAAATGATCAATTTATCATTATTATTATCATTATATTATTTAACATACGACAAACGGCTTCGCACGCGTAGAATTTGGTTTGTCACGTTGAGTTTCATGACAGCCATTTCAAACAAATAGTTACAATATTTTTTTATTAACCAAATACTTCAGGTTTACAACTTCAAAACTGACGAAATTCAATACAATCATTGAACCCCTATTTTTCCCCTTGGGAGTGGAAATTCCTGTTTCCCTCTCTTGGTGCTTCTTCACGCTATACAAAGAACCTACCTTCATATTTCAAGATTCTAGGTTCGGTAGCTTCGGTTGTACGTTAATATAAGAGCAGGCAACAGCTAGTGATTTATATTTTTACTTTGAAAATACAGTAACTAAAAAAATATGCCAACTGCACTGAGTAACGAATAGCTTCGAAAATCGAATTATGCTATCTATGAAGATATTTGCAAAACTAATACAACCGTCAACGACGTTTGCCCTCACGCGTCTGGCCGCGATCGGCTCGCGTTCTCGGCGATGGCGCTTTAAGGCTTGGACCGCCCCTCTACATCCCCCTGCATCGTCCTCCGTCGTCTTACAGTAGATGCGACGCGTAATGGCTTGCTGCGTTGGGTCAAGTTAATCTTATCGTGATAACTTTAAAACGATTTGTCCAAATTGCTCAGTGTAGAAGACAAAATTTATCTGTATTAAATACTTGAAACGACAGATATTCTAAAATGTGCATGGTAAAAAAAGGATCCAGTATTTTGCATATAGTGGCTGCCACGTAAGACGTAGATATATATTATCGCGGACTTTCATTCAGAACTATTCAAGATAAACAATCTTACGGTACATCTGCTATGCTAGTGCTATCTTGGCAGCGCATGCCAAGATAGCTCTCAAGGAGCAAACATTTTTTCGACTTACCTAATACTTATCGTTATATTATGACCAAAATTACACAAAACTAATGTGAGTTGTAGTCTGTCTGTTATTCTGAAGTATAAGCTGTATTTATGTAAACTTTTATCTAAATCTGTTCAGTCGTTAGGCGTGAAAGGGCCACAAACATACATATACATCCATGCTAACAAACTTCCACATTATAGGTAGATCGATATATTGTATGTTTCATGTAACACCTGATAGTGAATATTTTTCCCAAATATCCATTCAAGGGAACTGTCGATAAACGTGATACATGAAAACAGTTCAAACGACTAAGTTTACACTGGAACTGAAGTAATTCGTTTTGAAAGTTTTGGAAATTGAAACCCTCGAGTCGAAGTTTCCTTTCAGTTTATTTTAATTGGGATAGCTTGCCAGGATAACCATGAATATCCTTTCCTAATTACATATAACATCACGAATTTCCAATTAGGCGTCCAAACAACAATTTTGAAGTTCTTTGAAGGGTTGATATTAATAAAGTTGTCCAAGTATCATCGTCATATCCATGAATGTGGCGATCAATAGTAATCAAGGAATAGGACGAATGTTTCAAAAAATTCAGTTGAAAGTTATATGAATTCTGAATATCCTCAACGATTGAGTTATATACTGTTGGGACCTTTAGTGTTTGAATTATCCTGCCTTTCAGATAGTGCCTTCCTTGTGAAAATGGGCTTGTTTAGGTGACACTTTATTGAAGGATTACCTCCTGTATTATCTCTATGGATTTGAAAAAAAATCACATGAGATTATTATAGCACATTAACTTTTTTTTTTCGGATATTGAGAGTATGGTAACTTTTTTGTCCGTTATGAACTTCTAGTAATGCACGATTTTGTACCTATCTTCAATACTTCCTCAAAAATACGATTATTTTCAAAAAGTTATTCGATAGTCACCTGAAAATCCTAGGTATCTTCTAATTTTTTCCGTTGATTCACAAATTGTTTTAATCCTTTGGGAATTACAAAAAATCATATGTATTGCCCATATCTTCACTTAGAAATACTGATTCACCCAAGTAGTTACAAATTCGATATCCCAATACTTTTTCAGGCGTTGGATATATTTTAGTACCGAGATGAAAAATTGAGTAATGTCGTTCAGATAGGCAATATATCGTTCTTCCTGTATACCGCCAAGTATATTGTCCACCACCGTTTTTCAATATTATAAAAACATTATTAACCCAAACAGCTACGAGAGAAATTCTAGTGTCCACTTCCAACACTGAAAATGGAATTTCTGATATCTTCCTTCGCCATTTCAATCTAATTGAGCCCCTCCGAATAAAGTTTTGAGAAGTATTTACATTTCAGTAACATTTCAGAAGAGTTTTTATGGTATTAATAATAATAACTCTGTCACCGAGTTGGAGCCCGTTCCGCAATAGGCTCACATAAAAGACACATAGATCACTTCACTCTTACGGCAACACAGTCATAAGCCAATAACGCATCTAACCTTCGTTGAGAAGTTGCTTGAATAAAATCACCAGTCTGTGGATGACCTAAGAGACTGGTCCTAATAGACAAAACTATATTTCATTTTTTGATAGTAGGTATGTAATTGGAGTGTTTTGAATGCACCTAGTTACCCTACAGTTTTAACTGGAAAACATATTTTTGTGTTGCATCTTGGCAGACTGGTATTTCCCAACAACTAAAAAATCTTTCAGATCGATTGACGTATGTTTGCGCCTGCTAACTCTGCATAAACTATGAATGCTTAATCAGTATTGTTGAATTTCCTCTGTGGACGTACAGGGCACGCATCATCCACATCTCGAAATCCCTCTGACAGGCCATTACTTTGGCTGGCACGTCCCGCTCTGGTCGCGTTCGCCAGATAAAAATGTAATACGACCGAGAAGCGAAGATTGAGGGCCGTCACGTCGAAACCACGGGCGTAGGGAGCGAATCATCAAGATTTTTTCTTTCATACATCGTACTAGATTATTAGGCTTTTCGCAAGTTGTCCCAGACTGGATAAATATAGTATGCCAAGTTTCACGTGATCTCATTATTGTTTCAATTATTATGAAGAAAAAAGAATTAAATCTTTCTATGTTAACACTTTTATTTGTAACCAACGTTACTGCAGTTTCGTCCTATAAGGACATTTTCAAACCTATATATTAGCGTATAAGTTTGAAAACGTCCGTTGGTTTTTTGAAAAAAGGACGCGTAGACATACGTAAAGTTAGGTTAGGTCCAAAGTGAGTGGGTCTATTCGACCTTCCACTGCAACCCGCAAGGGTTTATTGTGACTCACACCTACTCACACTCGACCAAATAAACCCAGCTTCTGAACGAAGCCGATTAGTTTGTATGCTGAGTAGTCTTTCAGGTCAGATGGTAAGAGTAC
>WOGQ01004671.1:0-10514 GCA_015342025.1 Leptinotarsa tumamoca | reverse complement strand
GCAGGTAGATAACTCTGTCCTGGGTCTGCGACTGAAAACACCTGCACCAGAACCGGAAGGTGTTTTTGATCCATCTGTGAACCAACAACTATCTGCTTTCAATATTTCCTTCTCCCGGAGGATTCAGTCCTCTACCTGAAACATTATATCTTGGGAATGGATAAAATAAGTCTACAGGAACTGAATCTGACATTTTAAATTTAATTGTATTAATTATTTTATTTTCAAGAACGGTAAATAACTACGTGTTGCTATATTTTATTCCGTCAATAAGAGTGTAGCTTTTTGAACAAAAAGTTGTATCTTCTAGAATTGTTTTATGCAAACCGCAATGAGAGTATGTTATTTGTTTTTAGGGTAAGAAAAATAACCAAAAAAAATACAATTATGTTTGGTAACTAGAACTTTTCTTTTCAGAAAGTCGAAAAATACCCTAATAAAGAGTAAAAATGAATTTCACAGCACTAGACAAAAGAAAAAGTGTAGGAGAAAAATTCAAGTCATCAGAGAGAAAACCATTCAGCCCTTCGAACTAGATGAACCACTCGAATGCAGTAGTTGTCACGAAGCCTTCAAAACGAATCTAGCGTTCGCTCTACATTCCGTAAAGCATAGCAATGACGGCAACTTCACCTGCCATATTTGTAACTGTATTGTGAAAACAAAATTCACAATCGAAACTCACATAAGAATTCACGATGGCTGTCTACGTTATAAATGTTCAACCTGCGATGATCACTTCAACTTCAAAAGTGACCTGAGGGACCACGAAAATATACACGTTGGTGTTACACCATATCAGTGTGAAGTATGCGGAAAACATTTCAACTTCCAGAAACATCTCTCATCGCACAGGCGCAGTATACATTATTCCTCCAAAAAGTTCGAGTGTTCAAAATGCAATATTACTTATAAATTTTCCTCTGGGTTGTACAGACATAATCACCTGAAACACAAGGAACAGGACCCGGCAGTGATATGCGATATCTGTGGAAAGACACTCTCCTGCAAAGAAAAGCTAACTTGTCACCGGAAAATACATACCGAGCGTGTTCTGTTATCTTGCGTTATTTGTTCGAAGCAATTTTCGAGAGCTTCCCAGTTGAAAATACATGTACGGACGCACACAGGAGAAAAGCCTTATGTGTGCAAATATTGCGGCAAAGGTTTCAAACAACATTCTCCTTTCAGATACCACATCAAAAACCACACTGGAGTAAGGCCTCATGTCTGTGATACTTGCGGAAAATCATTCATAGTGAAGTCTGCTTGGAAAGCTCATATCAGTGGCTGCAAAATAATTCGGCTCAGTTCAAAGAAAAATTGATTGTTGTTTGAAAATTTGAAGACCGTACAACGATAATAGTCTGTAGCGACCTGCACAATATGTTTAATATGTATATATCTGCATAAGTTTGGAACATCAATCAATATCACAAGAGTTAATTGCAATAAATATGTATTTGACTAAGATTTTTTTTTGTATTCTATAACTTATCGATACTTCACTTTTGTAATTGTAGTTCTTTCCCATGCTCCAATTCGTGATACCAAAATCATTCCAAATCACCCAAACTTTTGTAACATACTTTCTCTTTTCGGGGGCTGAATTATTATTTATTCTTAAATGCTAGAAGAAATGGGGAAATTTCACACACAGCACGCATTCGCAAATATTCAACTCCATCTAACTCCATCATTTCGACACACAAGAATGTAGCCAGATTTTTTTTTCGGCTCAGAAGTAAATTTGAGGCATACGACAAACTTTCGGAGATTTCGGAATGGATAAAAGATGAAAGAAAACGATGGAATATACGTCAAAATAATAATTCAACTGTTTACATCAAATTTATATTTGACAAATATTTTTGTGGATACTTGCCATTGTGTCATTTTTTTTTCACAAAATGAGTGGGCATATGTGGTTGGTTACCTCGTTCACAGGCAGATGGGCTGATGACAAACTTGTTGTTTGTCGTTCGTTTCAGCCTAGTTCGAGGAATGATACTCTGAGGGAATTTGATTTTCAATCACCGGAAACCATTGATTTTATGTTGATGATAGACACTATCTTGCACTGACGAGTGCCCAAACATCCCGAAACCGGTCTGTGGATGTGTTCCAATAATTGAAATACGATTCCGGCAGTTGTATCGCCACCAGCATATGCAGAAATAACTTCAGCGAAGAATCCTGCACTGACACCTGTCGGATATAATCCAACGCCCTTCGTGGTATTAGCCAGGGGAGTAGTTGTTTTCTGATATGTGTCAGTCCATTATCCTACAAGGTAGGTAATTTGAGACTGGCCTGAACCAAGTGTTCTTTTAGATAATTCCATTTTTTTGTTGATTTATATGTGGAGTATATTCGTCATACGATTATCGAAATATTATTTTTATTATCTTTCTGTTCCTAAAACAATGTATTATATTTTTGTTGTTTGGTGTGACTACCAAACTGTGGTATCTCATAAATGAAATGAATCGATTCATTTTGTAATCTGACAGAGATGATTTTCAAAATAACATTTTTATCAACCTTGAAAATATTCAGTTATGGCTTGAGAACTATGACTTTCAACTAGTATCAATTCACAGTTATTTCAAAAGAAATTTTACATGATCCATGTTTCTCAATTGCAGAGAATTTCCAACCGCAATTCTTGCATTTTTTCAAATATTTCTACACTTGATCATAATAACTGAATACCATATTCTGAAAATAAATCTGAAATAAATTACATAAGAATTCTTTTATGACATATGATATGCATTGTGAATAAGGTCCATCGAATCATAATCATTACTGTATATTGTGTTTTCGAATCTTTTAGGAAGGAATACGCTTTGTCGAAGATATTTTTCATAACTCATAATTCTTGAATTATGAGTTCCATTATACTTTATCAAATAATGATACTTTATTAAATAATTATATGAAAAACTACTATTGAGAAAATCAAGTGAATTTACAAATATAGTTTTTGATAGATATTTGATCCTTATCTGGAGTTTAATCAGCCACATTATCATCTCGCAAATATTTCTGTCAGAAGTAGTTTTTGAACATACTTTTGTAGGAGTCGATATAACTATTTTTTCATTCGAAATCTGCATGAGACCGATGTTCTTCTCTAGACGAACAATTTTGACAGTGACAGGTTATGTTATGTTTTTCAGTTTTATAACTATAATCATATGAAAATAAATATCAAAATAAGTGAGAATGGAGATGCTAGTGATAAGATCAATGATTCCAAATCAAGCGTTTTATAGTTGTTTGGATCCGAAGTGCATGATTAGATTTCAAGATTTTTGTTCTATGAATAAATCTGAATTAATCTGTAAGTATCACGTGACCCTCATATATATTTTTTACCCTGTTTTGGATTAACTATCGATATACAACAAGCAGCGATATACAACCACTTCCAGATAATTTTTAAATCTATCGATTTTCTGATGCGTAGTTTGTTAAGTGAATTCATTTGTGAATAAATGTCTTTGCAGTAATCATATTTGCGTCAGTATCAGTTTTACGAGACTGATTATGATGAGTTATGATTCTGGTGATGTTTACTGTTAGTGAAAATCCAGAGCGCTCTAATATTTCTTCCAGTTGAATGCATCTGTCATTGTTTGTGACGATACAGAGTACTTTTCATTCACTTAGAAGAGGTGTCTATTTCAAGCTGTAGAACAGTGGACAGGAGTATAGGTACAGCAGATCTTATCAGCTTTCTATACATTAGTACGTTATTGCATATAGTCCTTTTGAGTTCATAGAGATTAGATGATATATTATTTTTTTGGCCGATTTCTGCTTCGACCAGATATTTTTCTCGAGAGAATTTAACTGGTTGAAGCTGGGATGATTCAGCAACCGTGTTAGGATTCACACGGTGAAAGGTAAGACCTCATTAATCCTTAGCTCGCACAAGTTTCTCAACTTCTGAGAGTATGGGGGCGACAGCTGATTAACGGAAAAACAGATTTTTTTAAACAGATTGTCTGCAGCTAAGGTCTCCGTTGTTCAACTCTATTTCATCCAGGTGTCTTCTCAATGGACAGTGTCCAGTGACTAGAACTCTAATAGTTTTGAATTCATCCTTTCTTTGTTGCAACAGTTTTTCAGTTGTGTTCTCGGCCAGTCCCTTTAGGAAGATTTTCCCGGGTATGTTTTTCCAGTACTATTCATGTTTCTTATAGACCGAATTACTAATCTGGATCCGTATAAAAGATTTTGGTACAGCCATAATTGGTTCAGGGCCTCTTTATATAGTTAATGATTCGCCTCGATATAACTTTTAGTTTATCAGCACCCTGGCTGTTTTCGAAAATATTGATCCGCTCATTTTGTTGAGGTCTCAAATTATTGTTCTTTGCGTATTGCAAGGATACATACACTTCAGTCTGGAAGACTGATGTATATTGACTGGGTAGGTACGTAACTGAAATGAATATTTCTTCAAGTACAGTATATTCACGCTCCTGTTCCATTTTCGGTTTTCAACTCGTTTGTATACCAGGTGTTTCTGTCAATCATATTTGTTCGAACATGCATTCCGGTGTCATGTGGTCCGATAACATGTTTGATGTTCATTCCTTCACATATACTGAATTTTCTGTTTTCACCGATCCATTTGACTTTGGTGAGTTTTATGGTCTTAATTGGCTCATCTTTGCTTCCCCATCATTAAAATATGTGAAGAAAGAAGATTCAAAAGTGTCTCCAATGCATCTATTGGAGAGATTTTCATTGATCTCGCTATTCCAAAACATGCAAGTTTTTGCAACCCGTTTAGTTTGTTAACAGCGGTCGTTTTATTCATGTTCAGCCACCAGATCATAGATGAATTTTATCATGGGTTTAACCATCATGGTGTAGAGCTGATACATCATATCTGGTTTCAAACCCGAAGTTATTTCGAAAGTGCGTCTGGCCTGCATCAATGCTTCATCCATCTTTTTTTACTGTTCCTATATGTTGGTCCTAGATCGGCCTGGGATCTAGTAACAGAAGTTTCTGTTCACTTCGAAGTTTTAGAGGTCCTCTGTTTTGGTCCTCTTGGTGAATGCTACTATGGTCGATTTCATTGGGCCCCACTATACCATTAAATATGCCCTGGACTAGAGTCTAGTTGTCTACATAGCTCAGTATTTTGTATCCATTATGGTTCAGAAGACATAGTAACTCGTGCAACTCGAAGTTCTATAACAGTGAGGGACAATTCCCCCTTGAGGACAAACCCCTTGTTACCCGTGCCAGTATTGTCCCTCTGATTATGGTTGTGTTAACCAATATCCACCTTCAGCTTGGTCAGTATTACTTCCTGGTGGACGCCAGCTCCTCAACGATTGTATTCCTCACTCGCAGAATTCTTGATCGTCACATTTCTTATAGAAGTTTCAAGCGTAACCAGTGTTGAGAGCAATTGAATTGATGAAACTCAGTTCTTTTTGAAAATTACTGATAGTCTTTGAACATACTCGTACTATTGAATGCTGTCACTTTATGGAGATATGGACGTCTCAACGTATGCCTTTTCAATATAATAACTAATTTCGTAAAAACTGTAAAATAATTATTAACATTCGCATAAAGAAGTCACTTTTTCGAGAATGAAAACTTTTCCTATTCTCCAGTTCCAATTTTTCCTACCGTACGATAACTTTTGGTGAATTACCCTCCGATTTGGATTCATGTTCACTTTCTCATGAATCCACTTGCACCGCTTACAACTGACATAAGGTTGAAACTCATTTTCCCCTTTGGTTGTATATAGAAATCACACATTTTCAAGAGGTAACAAATGACCCCCTAAACATGTAACTTGGGCTGGCGATCTATCAGTTGTGGCCTTGAACAAGGTTTTCATTCCTTAGAGGTATAGTTGTCTTGAAAGTTCCATTGGAAGTGGTAAGATTTCAGAATTCAAATTTCCAACACTGAATTTATTCATTTTTTGCAGTGATTTTGACCACCTGACACTAATGAAGAACGGTGACAAGAAAACTAACCATCGCACTCCAAGAGCGAGGTTGAGAACGTATAAAACAAAATCGAAACGAAAGAACTCGTTTTCTGTTATTGTCGAGCCCACACCCCTTGATATTCCCATCAAGTGTGAGTTTTGTGGTTTGAAATATGAAAACAATCTGGCTTTCGCTTTTCATTCGAAAGAACATAACGAAAACGGAATATTCTCCTGCCACATGTGCGAATACAAAAACCCCTCTAAATATCTTTTCGAACTTCACGTACGAGCACACGAAGGCATCAAAAAGTACAAGTGCCAGAGCTGCTGCAAGACGTTCAAAAGAAGTCTGGACGCAGACGAACACAGGTATTTCCACACCGGTGAAAAGCCATTTCAATGTGAAATATGCGGAAAACACTTCAGCTATTCCAGAACGCTGACGACACACAGACGTCTCACCCACTACGAGTTGGTGACTGGCCAAAAACTAGTCAAATTTGATTGCACCATTTGCAACAAGCACTACGCAACACACTCGGGTCTTTTCAGGCACAATTCGATGCACCACAAGGAGCTGGGATATGACTGGTCCGTGTTGTGCGACATCTGCGGCAAGAGCATCGCAACGAAAAACAAACTCAAGTACCACATGCGAACACATACAGGTCACCGACCACACGTCTGTCAAGTATGTTCCAAGGGGTTTGCAAAGAAGGAGCAACTGAAGATACACGAACGGGTACACACCGGTGAAAAACCGTTTAGCTGTTGTCACTGCGGAAAGAGGTTCGCTCAATTAGCACCCTACAAGTACCACCTGAAGATCCATTCCGGGGAACGTTCGCATGCTTGCTTGATTTGTGGCAAGACTTTCATTGCTGTGAGTAATATGAAGGTCCACATGAAGACTTGTGATCAAGAAAAGAAACCTGATGACTAGTAACTAATGGCGCCGGTTTTGTAAATTGATCAAATCGTGTATTTTTTTTTAAATATTGTTGCATACAGATTGAGCCAAAACGTAATATCTTTCTTGATATAAAAATAAATGGAATTCTATTGACTATACAATCTCTAACTTAACATTTGTACCATATTGAAATTTTCATAAGTAACCCATTACCTTTCAAACAGTGGTAATGTTGATCCGAAACATATGTACGAGTAATCTATATATTCTAAAATATCAAAAGTCAACTTTTGCAGAGAAATTTCATCAAATTCTTATAGGAGAGGTTTGCCTTCGTCTGTGTTGTGATAAGAGGATGTATGATATTATTCCATCTTGAAATTTGACCCTATGACGAGTATTCATATTTTGGTAATCAAGATACTTATTTGTATCCAACTCAACGCCACAATGGGTAGATTCAATAAAATCTGAGGCTGAGATCCTCCATGTTTTGAAGAACACTTTATACAGTGCATTTCTTTGATGCCCCCCCTTTTATTTTTTGAACGGGTCAACTCTGAAATTTGGGGTAGTGAAATTAATGCATGAATACTTTATTTTGAAGTGAAATTGACAGATGAAACTTTCAAGATGGCGACTGGGCACCATCTGGGAGAAAAACTATATGAAATGGAGGGTCTTGTGACACATCATTTTGAAGCTCTTGACGAATACTTCACAACCCTAGAATATGAAGTCAATATCTTCAGCTACTACAAAATGGCGGAACTTTTAATAATTGCCTGAATACATTGACATTTAACTACATAATATGAGGTAATAAGTTGAGGTCAGTTCAGAAGATGCTCGAAATGGTTGCCTTGAACTTCTTGACATATGAACAGCTTATTCGATATTTCACGCGGAACATTTTCGAACACAGTAACGTCAATATCTCTACAAATATTTATTATTCTCTGCCGTATATCCAATATTGAAGCAGGTTCAGGACCTGTAGGACCTCGACGGCCAATCCAACGACCGGGAAAAATAGTATCCAGATAGTTTCTTACCTATTAATTTTTTCTGGATATTGGGTATGTGTTTGCCGGAAAACGTGAGGGTTGGTGTCACTCCAATAACGGCAATTTTGTCTGTGTACATTGCCGTTTAAAAAAATGTACATTCGTCGCTAAAACCAATATTGTGGGGATGAGTAGGGTGTCTTGCAATGGTTTCCGTCATGATTTCGCAGAATTCTGTTCTGTGATCAGGGTCATCTCCAGTTAAATGGTGAACCATTCCAATTTTGTATTGACACCTCACAAACATTCGCGACAGAATAAGTAGACTGTTCAGGATTTACTACCACCTCTCCAATTATTTGTACTTGCTGTTCTTTCGGAATCGACGGATGACCTGAAGGCTTTCTGTTATGTACATTACCGGTAGTTGTGAATTTGGATACAAGTTCTCTCAAATATTTTATACAGATAGGACGATTCGAACAACGTTCATTGAAAATCCTTTAGGTCTCGTGAAAGTTACGCGTCGCACCGTAAATGAAAATCGCTTCAATTTGTTCTTCCAATGGACGAGAATTGACCATTGTAGAGATTGTTAACGTGGTACCTTTCTACTGGTGAAACCGAAAACTAAATTAGAATATTCTAACTGAACAATGATGTTCATTGTTGTACTGACATTTTTTGTCCTTTTTATAAATAAAAAATAGTTAACAAACCTTATCGGGTTGTTAAAATTGCCATATGGCAGATTAAAAAGGATATTCCTAGAAATATCGACATTAATGTGTTTGTCTTCAGGAAATGTTCCGCCATTTTGTAGTAGGTGAAGATATTGTCTTCATATTCTAGGGTTGTGAAGTATTCGTCAGGAGCTTCAAAAGGATGTGTCACAAGACCCCCTTTTCATTTAATTTTTTTTTTCCAGATGGCGCTCTGTCGCCATCTTGAAAGTTTCATCTGTCAATTTCACTTCAAAATAAAGTATTCATGCAATTTCATTATACCGTTCAAAAAATAAAACGGGGAAAATTAAAGAAATGCACTGTATAAAAGCCGGGAACTTTCAATGGGATAACGTTTATACGTGGATTACGGATTTGTATTTTTCCAGATAGATTACTATTATTTTATTATGTCCGTATCAATTGTTCGCGAAGAAATGATATATTGAATCGGTCAAAACCGTGTATAAAAATCAAAGTATTTTGTTCTCGGGATGTTTTATTTTTTTTTATTGAATGTTTGCAAACTTTTACGTCCTCATCATAATATGATTCATGCCCGTGGTACAAAGAATAATGCCTTTATTGCCGAAATATTTCTGCATATAATTTACAACTAGCTTATTCAGTCAATGTCGTGTAATAATCAGTGACCTGCCTAGAAATCTTATGTTTCTCATTTTGAAAATAAAAAAAAAATGCAACTTCTAACGGTTACAAAAAAGTTAATTCCATCTGCAAATACAAGAAGCACTGTTATGGCAAATCGACGCGACGATCAGTTTATTGATAGGAAAAAAATAATGGAATTAACATACAAAACTCTAGAGATTATTAACGCTACATTCGCTATACCGTTATGAATCTCATAAAAAAACAGTTGTTCAAATTCCGATTTATTTGAAATCAGAATCATGGCAACAGGAAACGAATTGTTGCGGAGACATTTCACTTCAGGGATATAAGGTCAACCGTTCATATTTATTAGCAGAAACTTGCGATAAGTGATCGTAATGTTTAATAGTTTCCTTCTTTTAAGCCTACATTATTGTCTGCCAGTACCTCGGTCTTAAAAACAATGCTCCGTTCTATGTACGACGTAAATCAGTTTCAGAAATAAATCGACCATAAGTGCAGCCATTTGTCATTTTCAATGATGCATAAAATGCATATTGTAGTTCACGATGAAAAAAATACGTGCGGTACTGATCTAGGAATCATTTTATGTTCTTTCTTTGTCTCATGCCAGATATTACCGATGGCGTTTATAATAAACTAACCGTTATATTCAAACCGAATGCATTCAACTCAACAAAAACTTTCCATCAGAAAATTTTCAAATTTGTCTCGTTAAATCTACCCAAATATGACTTCACAACTCAAAGATAAAAGCATCTCGAGACAGCTGTTGCACCATTATGGTTCATCGGTATTTTCTCATAACTTCATTAAACGAAACCAGAAGAAATATTAAATGGAACTGACAAATCAACCTGAAAATCAACAAAATAATTGTGCTAGTTGATAAAAATGTACGATACCATAAAGCGCCCATAATTCACAAGCATATTTATCAGGGAAGCGAAAAGTACAGAAATGAAATGCTTTCATAACCTTTGATAACACCATAAAATCAACATTATCATATTCGAATTGATAGCAATGTTAAAGAATCTTGAACTCTCTTATAACATAACATCACCATATCTTCAAATCATCTCCCCTCAAAGAAATACTCATCGGTCCATCGGTATTTGCATCCACCGTTTCAATTTATATAAGTATAAGCAGGGCCGTTGCGAAAATAAAAACCAGGGGAGGGGGAGGGAATTCAAATTTTCCCCACCCTACCAGCAAAATTTCCCAACTTTCGAAAAAATGAAAGC
>WOGQ01004670.1:0-10515 GCA_015342025.1 Leptinotarsa tumamoca | reverse complement strand
ATTTGTATACTTATCTGGTGATGTTTCGAATACTTTATCCATCTTCATTATCATACCGACGATCAATTTGATATTATCAGTGTCAATGATAATAA
Source organism: Leptinotarsa tumamoca (assembly GCA_015342025.1). Lineage (NCBI taxonomy): Eukaryota > Metazoa > Arthropoda > Insecta > Coleoptera > Chrysomelidae > Leptinotarsa > Leptinotarsa tumamoca. The sequence continues at coordinate 10,420 of WOGQ01004670.1, read as the reverse complement.
TATCAATCAAATTTATTCACATCAAAAGACGAATCATAACTACAAATTATAATGTTTTGATTTAAATAGGTTTTGATTTAAATAGGAAGGTGGTTTCATGCCTATGAAAGTGTAGAAATAAGTAAACATAATAATATTATTATGAAGAAGTAAGAAATAAACAATCAAAAAGGAATAACTGCGAATATATAGAATTTTTTGTCCATTTTTGAAGACGGAGGTAGATTTTGGCCTCCGAAACGTAAAGGAAGGATTGTGGAAGGAAAAAAATACCCAAGAAAGGTCGATAAAAAAATGATTTTTCCTCCACAAAAAATGACTTTCGTTGAACAATGAATACTAGCTGATGCAACACTAAAACAGAAAAAAATTAGGCATATGCTCTGCTAACCTTGCGATGTACGGTCGGATCAGTAGTATCACTATACTCGTAAGACTGGAAGAAATAATAAGACAACATGCCGCTTTCCATTCAGATCCGCCTATTTTCTTACAAAATTGTATTTAACCAACAATGTTTGTATGTACAGGTTAGTTAACAAGATTCCCTCGTTCCATTGCTATCAGAGGAAACAATTTTTCGAACTGCTCAATTTTTTTTCCAGTCATATCTATAAATACTATCTTTCAAAATTATTTTCTCGCATACTTTGTGATACAGCAGAGCGTAGCCAACCAAAGTTATAGTTATTTTAATAGAACGTTCAGTATATGAATACATCATTCGATTTCATATTTTTTTAGCTCTTTAAAGAATTTTTGTTTTCGAATTTCCATTGCAGCATTGCCAAGTTATTCTAGAAAAACCTATTTTGCAGACAATAATTTTTTGATTCACCACCCGCACGTCTACAGCAATTAAGTGGATTTTTTAGGAATAGTTAGTCAGCATCACTATGATAATTTTGGGAATATCAACTCCCGGAAACAATATATAGGGTGCTTGGTAAAACAGATCAAGTTTCATTCATATTCAAACAAACATAATTCAACTTTTTCAAATGGAATACCCTGTATTTTTTCATTTGTTTGAAATGTTTCAACATTTTACTACATTTTTTTATCAGAAGTATACTATACGAAAAACTGATATTGTTGGTGGTCCCATGGTGGAGAGCAGCGGCGGTTCGTCCTTTTGCTCCCCCCTGTATGGGTTGAAGCCCTCAAAAAGGACTTCTCGTCAGGAGCCGCCATCTTCTGAGTAGAACTCATCGTCACTGGTGATGTGACACATGTTTCTTACAGGATGACGTTCTGGTAGACAACAACGCTTCACTTCCTCCAACTGCTCCTGGTTCAGAGAAGTTCCTGGGGTTAATAACGCATTTGCAGACATAATTAAGTGAAATGAAAAATATTAGACAGTATAATATAAATATTACCTAGGGGAGTGTGTACTTACATCAAGTTGCTCAATAAAAAATGATGGATTGGTCGGTCGCTTGGTTTGACTTCGTCTCTTGACTTGGCTGCGTCACTGCAAGTTTGTTCGATGGACTACTGCAATCGAATGAATGGTGTTTTTTTTTCTCATGATGTTATCCAGATTGGTACTAAGGCAAGTGTCTTACAGCGAAACATCGGATGTCTACCAGTGAGGATGACAATGTACCATGTAAGTGAAATGTTTACTCTTTCATTTAGTGTATTGTGTAGGAATCATGAGAATGATATCTGATTCAATTCCATGATGAATGTTTGGAATACAAACTGAGTAGAAAAAATGTTTTTTACATAATTCATTGTTCATATAAAATTTTTGTTTCGAAAGTATTTTTCTTCTGTGTGATTAAGTGTTTATATGAAAGAAGCTGTTTCAGGAGGGCTTTTTCTTCCAGTTTGTGTCTGAAAGTTACTTCTTGGCGTGATCTACACATATATGTAGAATTACTTCTTTTGAAATTGATTGTTTTGTATCAAGATAGTGTAGTAGAAATCCAAAAACTTTCTATCCCAAAAATGAGTCACCCCTAAAAATATAACCCTTTTAATTGAAATGATCTGTTACCTTCCCCGTGTGTTTCGAAGCCATAAACCCCACCAAATTCTGCTGGGGTGGGAAGTGGGGTGGGGGTTCATATTTTCAATCACTGGATTGGTAACTGGCATAATGAATTTATCACCCAACTCATAGTTGGAAGTAACAAATGTATCAATATTCTCAGTAATGAAATCATGAAAGTTGTCCGCAATAGTTTCAGTATCACAATATTTTCAGTATCAAAGAAATCGTGTCGGTATAGACAAGAGAAATTCGAGGGCGAGCTATCAGAGCATCAACCACTAGGGTTATTAGCAACGGCATAATACAGATGATTTTTAAAATCAATTTATATATGTTGAAAAATGTGTATGTCTTTAACGAAAGCTATCAATTGTTCAGTGTCGCAATTTTCACCAAGTATGTCTTTCATTGTTTGTGGGATGTGATGAGTGAGTATGTCGATGTGATATAGCACTCATTCTGTTAAAAAATGTTTAACACTCAGGTCTGTTCCATACACTTCACATTTTGATTTTTTCACCACATGTGGTGAAATGTTTTTGGTCTCTGGAGGTGTAAACTAGATAAATACCGGTTTAGTATCATGAAAGGGAATGTCGGCCTTTTCTTCTTTTCATAGACAATTCGATATCTACCCGCAATTACGTTGTGGTGGACAGGTTGTTGCAGAAATGATAATATAGAGGAGGCGTATGTTAGAGTTAATAATTGTCTTCTTAAGGAAAGTGATGATTCACTTTCTTCGCAATAAATGCTGGTAGTTGGACTTTTGCAGTAAGCTTCGAGTGCAATTATAATGGCATTGTTGCTGATTACATTGAGATCTTTCAGAACTGATTTCTTGGCAGAGTCATACAGTTATACACTATAGAATCATAATCCAATTCTGATAGTATTGAAGATTTATATATGAGCATAAGTGAAGCGAAATCCGATCCCCATTTTCTTTCAACGTAATATATTCCTCAAACATCATCACTTGAGGTGGGTGTTCTTTAGATCTTTTCGAGAAGTGTATACATTTTGTTTTGTCGAGTGATATTCGTAGCCCTGAAGATAAGGATCATTCCTCTAGCTAGATTGATCATGAATATCTGTAGATTGTAGTGTATTGATATCGGATTATTGGGTTATTTTTCTTGCCAAAAACTACGAGGTCATCTGCAGTTTCTTACTTCGAGAGGTGCTGAACATTTTTCTATAATATTGGTGATCGTTATGAGGAATAACGTGATACTTAGTGAAGAACCCTGCGAAATCCCATTCTCCTGAATTGAGGAGGAAGACAACGCTCCATTGGTTCTGACACGGAATTCGCGGATTTTCAGAAAGTTTGCAATGAAATGCGTGAAATGAAATGATGTTTCCTCCAAATGACCACTTCCGTAAGGTGTCTGCCATACTGTATCATATGCCTTTGTGATGTCGAAGAAGATTGCAATGCAGTCATGATCATTTGCTGATGATTCATGAATTTCGCACTCAAGATCAACCAGATTATCCAGTGTGGAGTATTTTTTCCGGAATCCGCTCTGTTCGGTATAATGCACTTTTTCTCATCTTACATCCACATACGTCTTCGATTGATTATTTTCTACAATAATCTGCTCATCGTACAACCAATAGAAATAGGTATATATCCTTCCGGTGATGATTTGGGTTTACCTATTTTATACATGGGTATTCTTACTGATTCTGTCCATCTCTGAGGGAATACGTGTTCATTCCAGATGCAATTGTGTATTCTTAAAAGAATATCAGTAGCGTTATCTGGTAACATACGTATGAATATCATAGGAATGTTGTCATTCCTTACTTTTTAATGAAGGCAGAGGTATATAGTTATTGTCATTTGAGTGCTGATGCTAGTTTATAGGCTAATGCTAGTGTCTCAGATATTTCGTGGTGAGTTTATGTTTTTTAAGTGATTTATGGGATTGTGAATATATTTTCCTGAAACTTTTTGATCATTTTCTAGACATCTGCTATAAGAGTTGTATTATTGATTTCAGAACCTAATTTTTCCCATGAATCGAGTCTGCCTTTTTTATGATATATCTAGATCTCGCTCTTAGTCTTTTGAATCCTATTTGGTTTTCTGGTGTTCTGTCTTTCATAAGTATTAAATGCTTTCTTGGTTTGTTTGATAGCTTGGTTGCATTCAGAATACCACCAAGGTAGTGGGGGATGTATGTGCCGTTTGGTTATTTATTATGATAGGATAGTGGTCGCTACCATATAACTCGTTGAGAACGTCCCATTCGAATGACATGGACAATATTGGCTCGCAAATTGAAAGGTCAGTGGCTGATTGAGGTTTGAATTATTCATAACGGTTTCAATTTTTCTTTTCTTTGTTGTGGTTTTTTTGATTACCAGTTATGATGATGTGAATTGAAGTGTCCAAGTATCAAGCGGAGTATGGGGATTTGATTGAAGAGGTTTGTAATTGTATCAATGTCCAGATCCTGGTTTGGTGGTAAATAAATATTACATATATGTAATTTTTCTAGTCTTTCGACTAATACTTTATGGGGAATTGTAGGACAGACATTGGATATATGTAGTTTTTCATTTGTTGTGATCTGTTTTCTGGCGATGTGGATTTCTTGATCTATAATGATTTTTCCTTCGATTTAATTTGTGAATTTGAATATGATTTTTTCACTAGGCAAGTATACACAGATTCTGTTATTGGTAATTCTTGAGAAAAATGAAATATTTCTTGGATGAACAACATTTTTCAAGGCTACAAGGTAGTGCTCCAGTTTCAGGTTTTCTGAGGCAGTGAACAGTATTCCTTGTTTTTTAGAAGGGTGCTTGGTGGAGTCCCTTTAACTTACTATGGATGAGAATAGTATGTTGGTACTTGGCGGATTTCTGTAGTCAGAAATCCCCAAATTGATTTCTTTATTCATGATTGAGAAATTATTTTCGTTACAGTCTTAGTGCGCCCCTGTATTTCTGCGCCAAGAACATTAGTGGGGCCTGGTATTTGGCCTTGCGTACAATGGTGATTTCTGCTTTGCTTATATCTACAAGGATATTTGAAAACTTATAACAATAGACTCACGGAAATGTAGACGATGTCCTATGTTCTGAACTGATAGATGTTCCACTCAAATTTGTAGACTTTCAATTTCGACGTATAAATGAAAGTTTCGGAGACTGATAATGAGTACACTTACTTGTTACTATGTCAGTGCCGAACTCCGTCTCTTCTACTTCAATAATTATTGAAATTATAATTTATATTTCAAATAATCATTTGAAATATAAATTATAATGTATATTTCAAATGACTATTCACATATGGCAATTAGTGGTAATATTAAAATCATGCTTTCTTCAGCAGTCAAAGGACTCATTGGACACATATGTTTGTGATGTGTATATTGGTGACGCCAGTCTCCAATTTTGAAACGATGCAGCTCCTCTATATAATACGAACTTGAAAATAGAATAATAAAAAGAATACCTTATGAGATATGAGAAAGCGTATAGTGTAAGCGTTAGCGATTTGTATAAGTGTTAGCAGGTTTTGATTCATTTCAATGCGCAGGTTTTAGAATCGATTCGAAATCAGCGTATTCAACGAATGTAACTCTCAATTGTTTCCCGATATTATCAAATTTTGAAATATCCTCAGGTACAATTCACCGAATTTATCAAACCTGAAATTTTTTATCTGTGTTGTGATTACAATCGTTCAATTGATGTTACAATAGAGCTCGTTCATTACTAAAGTATGATAAACAACCATCACAATGATGGTACTAATCGAATAGAGTACCGGGCCCACAGCTTTATTTTCAATTCTATCATTTTTGAAACCCATTACCAAAGTATAATGAACAACCATCACAATGATGATACGAATCTCGATAAGTCTGTAATTCAACAATAATTAATGTTATCAGTACCATGCATTGTATTTAGCATATTCACGTGCCTATAGACATTGATAGAGCAATTATTCATAACCTCAAATTTAATAATAACTTTCAACTTAACTGGAAAATCCATTTCTGCAACATGGTGGGTAAGTGAAAGTTTGATGAAATTTTACATACCCTCACATTGGCAGGATACACAGCTCACGCAAAAAAGTACTGATCTTGATTGACAACATTCACAACACTTTTCTCGATGAACTCGGGTAACTTGATGTAAGAAGACCTTCCAAGGGGCTACACTTATTAACATTCATTCCAAACCCAAAATTTCCTCGATGCCGACGGTCCAACCTGCAAATGAATTTTCCCTTCACATTCAATCAGCAATGTTGTGAATATATTGCATACCAGAATCTCGATCTTAAAAGTCCATTGTTCTTGCAGTTAACCATCAACAAAAGGGTTATATACCAGATTCGATTATTCATCAACTTGATTGGGACTATTGAATGCTTTTATTTCTGAAAGCTCATTATTTTGAAAATAGTAAAGTCCAAAGACCTCCATATTAACTTTCACACATTTATGGATCACTAATACTTCTTCGAATAGTTTCAATACTTCCTGATTCAATTCATTAAAGAATGTGGGGCAATCCATATGGCAGTTTTGACTATTCACCCTGTAATTCACAATCATTAATTTAAATGCTATGCGTATAATTTTAACAGTATGCACATTTTGAACACATACATTTTTTCCATGCTGCAAAGTTCTCCGATGTTAATTCATCTGACCACTTGCAATAGTCAAATTGCAGTAGTAGTAGTATTGCACCAGCATTGCTGGTGGTGTTGAAGGGAGTAACATCCGCATTTTCAATGTTGATGGCCCTTCTTCATTCGCGGAAGTACTGGAATCCCGCTGATGACGACGGAGGTTGTTACTCCGGGTGAAAATTTTTCCACATTCCACTATTTCCACATTCTAGTATTATATACATCTTGAATATAATACTAGACAATTATGGGGGGAATTAGCAGTGAATGAAACATTCACACCACACTTCTTATAAGAGCGCAACTCTCTCCACTCCAACCCTAGGTATAGCTACGAGGTTTCATTCAAGGCCATATGATATGGTCCAAGCTCAAAGTTATGTATCAAGGACAGAGCCGATTGCAAAAATCAAACTCCTTGCTCAAGGGCATATGGCGTACACATAGATCAATGTCGTGTGACGTCATTCATGGTCAAGGTCGAGTTGTTGGGGGGGTTCAGAAGTGTCATTGGCACCCTACCAATATTGAGGCCGACCACGCATCAATGAAATGAACAAACTGAGGAACATGTCGAACGTAACTGAAAAATAAATCATAAATTAATAGTAAAAAAATTTTTAATAAACAAGCTTTCACTAGCACGCTCTGAAAATATTTTTTTTTATTAAATAAAACCCATTACATTACACAATTTATGTGATAAAAAAGCTTATGGTGAGATTTATCTGTGTAGATAAATGGAAATACGGTATGTAACTTGTTCTTAACATTGGTAATTCTGACAAAATATACAAGTTTTTTATAAAATAGGTGAAGCTCTCAACAAGCTTTTATATCATATACATTGTGCGAATGAATTGACGAGTTTCATTTGATTTGAAATTTATTTTTTTCTTTTTAGAGTATGTTAATGAAAACTTGTTTTTAAAAATATTTTATTACTATCAATTAATTTTTTCTCAAAACTGTTTGTTACGTCATTCTTTATCCTTCGGAAGTTTCACTTGTAGTTCATTTGTCAGTATAGATCGTTGATATTCCGTGGATTTCTTTTGGATGAACCTCATGAAAGTGTTGTTGTCTTCACTTTCTCCTGCATTTCTATAAATTTCTATTTTATCTGAACATTTCAGTCACATGTATACATAGCAAGATTTTATTTCAAAACCGGAGTATCAATCAATGAAAAAGATGAAACTTCAAAAAGTTATTAATGAGCATCACAATAATTTATTTAAAAGACCATGCACACTTATGCAAAATGTATTTCTGTCAAATCGCTTGAAATTTTGGAACCTCATTGAGTTCAATGTACTGATCAAAATTATCATGGACACGACAACATTTTTAGAATAGTTTTCAAAATACAGGGTATCACCCGAAGACGATTGTGGATACTAACAATCGAAATGTCGTGACGTAACTTGATTTGGAATCTTTTAATTTTAATTTTTCATTTTTTGTTGATAATATTTTCAATTTACAGTTTTTACGAATATTTCAATTTTTTGGTTGTAGCTTGTATGTTATTTCTTTATAATTTCAGTTTTTTGTTTAATAAAATTGTTATTTTCGGTTAATCTTTTTAATTTTTTTCAGGGATTTCAATCAATTTATATTATATTAGACAATGGAAGTCCGAACTGATGAAATACTCCACGAAACAATGTCAACCACCTTCAAACAAACAGGGTATCAAAGTTCAAGCTGTTAATTTCGGACAATAATAGACAATATTGAAAACAGTCCAATGCAGGTACCTACTTATTGATTTCATTCATACATATTATTATTATTATGAAATATTAAATACATATAGTTATGCAATCTATAGGTTTTCATGAATACTTGTCTGCTGGTTGAATCGTTATTATTTTTGGGTGATGTAAAATAATAATTGTAGAATGATTCGATGCTATTACTGTCATTGTTTTGAAAATTGCAATAACTCACGTCAACTGTTACCAGTTGACAGGGCAAAAGCCAAAAAATATTGCATTCACATGGTGAAGTTCACGATTATCACTGTGACAAATACTTACTATTGCTTCTTATTAATTCAATGAACATTTTACCTGAATCAGGTGGGTAATTAGAAATAAAAAAATAATCAAGGTGATTCCGAAAATGCACATCTTAGAAAAAAATATATATGGAACATTGAAATTTAACTGGTCATATCTTCTGGTTTTTCATATTTCATAGTGAAAGAGTTTTGGGCAAATAAATATTTTAGAATGTTCACTTGAGTTTTTTTTTTATTTATAAGCTGGACTCCGCTTATCCCCATAAACATTATTTTGCAGTGGATGTAAACTGTGTAGTGAACTTCATCTTTTCTATATAGAGTAGTGATAGGTCATTTTGGCGAACATACACTATTAGAAAGATATCTTAGGAAATCGATGCACTTATCGGTGTATATGAATAGTAGAAACAAGAAATGAATGTTTCAAATAGACAGGATTTCAATTAAACTACTGAGATATTTGAATTCAGTCTTCTAATTATAAAAATAGCTACCACGATTGGATAGAAACTGTGTGAATCGAATTTAAAAAGTGTACAAATGTTACTCTAAAACTTTGAAAAATAATTATATTTTCAGTACTCATTTCGAGTAATTATCTAGTGAAGTTGAAATGGTTGCAATCGATTAGTAAAATAACTTTTATTTTATTAAACAATTTTTCTGACATTTTATGATTAGGAAATTGTAATCTTGTTCCGCAGAAATCGCTTACCTACACTAACCCGTGATATTATTAGGTCTATCAAATTATTCCCCTTTCTAATATTACTTTAAATCGCCCAAATTACTCAAATCCTTTATCTATCCCAGTGAAAGATTTCAACTCCCTTTTGATCTGTTTAATAGGCTCTCCTTCACATCAAAGAAACTTTTGTCAAAGAATATCAAGTGTCAAGTGCGTTCCCATGGTTATCAAAAGGGATTTTTCGCAAAACTAGGCATAAAAGTTACAAATTTCAAAGGATGAATAGAATAACATGGCATGTAGTGCTCTTTTAAAGTTTTCGGTACACCTGACGCAAAGCTCTAGCATGAAGAGATCAGCGGTTACCTAAATATCTCATACGATGCAATGGTAAATATATGCAATATGATAGTATGCATAATAGATGGAGTAACATTTAAATATCAATGTGAATTTTAGTGATTCCACGAGGAAAAACGTGATTCTGTCATAATCATTAAAAAAACATTTTTATTTCAAAGAAGTAATAAAAAAAATCTTCATCGATATCGTTTTCCACTTTAGTGATATTCTGAAAGAGAAATGATTCTCAAAATTCTCAGAGTTAAATTAACCTGCTCTAGAAAAAAGTAAAAAAAACTATTTGTTTGCAGCTGGTTGACAATGTTTCCTGGTGTATTTCATCAGTTCGGACTTCCATTGTCTAATATAATATAAACTGATTTGAAATCCCTGAAAAAAATAGAAAGATTAACCGAAAATAACAATTTTATTAAAACAAAAAACTGAAATTACAAGGAAATAACATACAAGCTACAGCCAGAAAATAAAAAATTGAAATATTAATAAAAGCTGAAAATTAAAAAATATTATTAACAAAAATGAAAAATAAAAATTAATAAATTCCAAACCAAGTTATGTTACGACGTTTCGATTGTTAGTATCCACAATCATCTTCGGGTGATAACTGGACTTATTCCTCCGAGATCTGACTATTTATAGGTCATTTGGGTGCTTTCA
>WOGQ01004669.1:0-10960 GCA_015342025.1 Leptinotarsa tumamoca | reverse complement strand
TATCTTATAAATATGTATAAATTAAGTTTTTATGTATAAATAAAATTGTCTTAAAAAATTAAAATTGTAAGATAAAATTAAATTAAAATTAAAATAAGATTAAAATTAGAGTTACACTTGTATAGATAAAATTAATATTGTATAAATAAAATTAATGTTGTATAAATAAAGTTGTCAATAGAATTAAAATTTGTATAAATAAAATTATTTCGTCATGAGTTTAGTTAATCATCGTAATATTCTGTCAAGTTATAATAAACCTTGTCGATGAGATGATTTTTTAGGTTTTTCCTGAATATTTCATAACTTTCAGATACTCTTATGGACAAAGGTACCTTGTTGAATATTTTTAAACCATTGTAAATAACAGAATTTTTTATTAAAGTCGAGTTTGGTTTTGTAGTTCTAAGCTGATCAACCTGTCGTGTATCATATGCTATGTTACCTTCAGTATATTTGAACTTGTTTTTGTATATTAGGCTTGCTGTTTCTAGAATGAATATCGACGTCAGGGTTAATATTTTAGTCTTTTTGAATAACGGCCTACAAGATTCTGTCCATTGGGCTTTGCAAATGTATCTAACTGCCCTTTTTTGTATTACAAAGATAGAATCGAATAACTGGGATGTGCATGCTCCCCAGAACGCTATTCCGTATCTCAAATGTGCATCTACCAATGCATAGTATGCACATTTGGCCGCCTGGAATCCCAATTCATTTGAAACCACTCTGAGAGCATAACATCCTGAGGCAATTTTTTTTTTAAGGTTTGTTATGTGGTCCTCAAATTTTAGTCTACCATCTATTTGAAGCCCCAAGAATTTCGTAGATGGGTTATCTTCAATCATGGTTTCCCCTAGAAATAGTTCTGCTAGGGTACACTTGAAAGTGACTACTTTGGTTTTTTTTGTGTTGAATGCTAAAAGATTATCATCACACCACTGTTTTACTGTCTTGAGATCACCCTCCACGTTGCTCTGCAGGGTGTTTATATTCTTTTCATGCCACAGAATTGTGGTGTCGTCGGCAAACATTGTGAACCTTCCCTTGATATTTATGTATGCCAGATCATTTATGTAGAGGAGGAAAAGGATAGGGCCCAAGATTGATCCTTGGGGTACTCCACACTTGATATCTAGTATAGAAGAGTGTGTCGATGTCCTGACAAATTGACTTCTTCCTGCTAGATAAGAGCACATCCAATTATATTCCATGCCTTTAAATCCATAATGATGAAGCTTCTGTAGCAGTATTCCATGATTGACGCAGTCAAAAGCTTTCGACAAATCACAGAATACCGCAACCAGAGCTTCCCCATCATTTATGTTTTTATAGGCCATTTCTAAAAAATTAAAAATCGCATCATTTGTGCCCTTTTTTTGTTGAAAACCAAATTGATGATCACTAATTATTTTGTTGGCCTCTAAAAATTCTATTATTCTATACTTGACTAATTTTTCAATTATTTTGGCCAGGGTAGGAATTAAACAAATTGGTCTCAAATTACTTGGGTCTCTTTGATCTCCTCCTTTGGATAGCGGTATGACTACCGCCGTTTTGAGAAAATGAGGGAAATTTCCTGTTGAAAATGAGTGATTTATAAGAGTGGCTAAGACCTCCAAAGCGTTGCCAGGTAAATTTTCAAAAATTTTTATCGATTGACAGTCTATCCCTGACGTTTTTTTATTTTTGAAACTTCTAATTGTTAGTTTGATCTCCTCAGCATTTGTTACATAGAAGTGAAATGATTCTTCAACCTGAATGTTTTGGAGATATGTTGAGGGATCGCGGGATTGCTCAAGTGGTGCTGTTATCTTTTCTGCTATAGTGCAGTAGTAGTGGTTAATTACGTTGGGATCTAGCTTTATTTCTGTATTTTCTTTGTTTTGTTTGCCTCTCAACTGGTTAACAATCTTCCAGGTTTCTTTTGATTTGTTATCAGCGTCATTGATTCTAGAGTGATAATAGTTATTTTTTGCTCTTCTGATAATAGTCCTATATAGTTTTCGGTAGTTGTTATAATAGTCCTCAAAAAAAACGTTGTTCAAATATTTTCTGATGTAATGGAGGGTGCGCATATTTTTAGCAGAAACTCTAATTCCTTTTGTGGTCCAGGGTTTCCTTTTTTTAATTTTAATTTTTTGTTTAGGGAAACATGTTTCGAAAAGGCTGGTCATGTTTGAATAAAAACTTTGGAATGGATCTGCTGCTGATAAGGTATTATTCCAGTCAAAATTTGCACAAAAAGTATTGAATTTTTGAAAGTTACCCCTGCTATATATTCGACCAATTTTTTGTTTTGTTTTCTTTCCTTCAATATCAATTTGTACAGTGCAATATATCGTCTCATGGTCAGATAAGTTGTTTGCATTTACATTACATAATATTTTAGTTTCGTCGAAAGTAGTGCAAAAGTAATCTATTAAGGTTGAAGAATACTGTGAAATTCTGGTCGGCGCGTTTACATGCATCACAAGATTAAAATTTATAAGTAGGTTATTAAGCCTCTGAGTGTCAGCACTATTCTGATCCTCGAAGTTAATATTCAAATCTCCCGTCAGTATGATCTGAGAATTAATAGGTACTTTCGTAAGAAGACCTTCTAATTTATGTAGAAAAGCATTTACATCCGAAGCAGGAGCTCTGTATAAGCAAATCAAAAATGTATTTATTGTTATTATGTGAAGCATTGTAAATTCAAAAACTTTTTCTTCAATGAGTTGGTTATATTTATCTATACTTCTGATTGTAAAGTTCTCAAATAGAGAATCGTGAACAAGGATAGCTGTGCCTCCATGTAAATACTCACTTCTACAAAACATAGACATCGCCCTGTAACAAGGTAGAGGTAGCGGTTCTGTCTTTTTTAGCCAGTGTTCGGTTAATGAAAGAAAATTTGGATATTCGAGTTCTTCCAACAATAATGTGAGTTCATCTATTTTATTACGAACAGATTGAATATTCAAAGTGAAAAAGGTTAAGTACTTTTCGTGACATTTTGCTTTCTGGCTAAAAAAGACGAATGCGTCAAATGTGCCTTTATTTGGAGGTCCGATCTGCTTCTCTCTTCAGAGTAACTTGAAGTTTTGTTTTGTGTTTTTTCCTCATCATAATTATTACTGTTTCGATAGTGCCCGTCTTGTTTCGTGGGGTTGTCAACATTGTCGTGAGCTGGAGAAGGTGTTGATGGTCGTATAGACTCAGCGGTTATCTTGCATTTTGTGGTGTTATCATCCGCGCATTTGAGAAGGGCCTTAGAAAGAAAATGTTTTCCAATGTTGTTTATTGTTCCATTTCTATGATAGTTAGTCCACTTCAGTATTGAGTTTATGTCCATAACATGTGTTAGATTCAAGTTTCTTATATGTAGTGCCTTGATGAATGATATATTTTCTTGGTATATCTCTTGGGTCCTCCTGGGTCCATATCGTTGATATTGCTTCAGTATGACTACAGTGTTGGTGTTATTGAGACTCACGATAAATTCGTCAATCAATCCAGCGTAGGGTTTACTAGGCCAAAGGCATACAATGTCCTGTCTTGTGAATTTCTTTGCGTTGCTTAGAGCTGTGTTTACAAGCTCTACGTCAGGGGCATTTGGTTTAATAATGACTTCAACACAGTGTTCTGTGGATTGTTTTAGGAGAAACCTCCCCAAGTCTCTACCATTTGTTCCCGTAACCACCAGCATTTTTGGCCTTGTCTCTCTTTCCAATATTGGCTTTTTAATGTTTGTTCCTATGGTTTCAGCTTTAGGCTTTGCTCCTGGTAGGTATGATAGCGTTTGGATCTGTTTGTCACTTGTTTGATTGCTGGTTTGAACATTTGCATCATTTTTGTTGCTGGGGAAATTGGTTGAGTTGTTACTGAGGTTGGAATTGTTTTTACTTCGCTTTAGTACAGATTCATTTGAGGTCGTTGGGTTTGAGATTTCCACCATATTTTGTAGTTTACATTTCTTTTTCATATCTTTGTTTTCGGCATGTAGGCTGCATGCTTCCTTTCTTAATTCTGTTATTTCCTTGAGATTGGCTTCTCTCTCCCGTGAGAGACATTCTATGGAAGTCATCATATTATTTTTGATCTGAAAGAATTCTTCAATTTCCATTTGCAAATCGGCTATTTGTCTCGTCATTTTATCCACATCTTCTTGAAGTCTTTTACTTTCTCGTACAGTCATCAGATTTTCATGATTCAATTCCGCGAGGACGCAGTCTTTTTCCTTTAGTCTCTTTATTAGATCCTCTTCCACACTTATTGCTTCGTCATGAAAATCTGTAGAGGCTCGTTTTAATTTCTGAATGTGATTTTCTTTTTCTCTATTATCGTGTTTTAATTTGTTTAGCTCTTCCGATAAGTTGTTCATACTTTCCTCCGCCTCTAATCCCATCATCTCAATTTTAGCATCTCTTTCTTCTACATCTCGTTTTAAATTTTTAATAGCCTCCTCCATAGTACTAATCCGTTCTTCCTCTGCTTTGTTCTTTTTTACGCATTCTTTCGAGCAGAGTAATTTCGAACCTTCGATTAATATATATTTTTTTGTCCGGTCGACACAGCTGGAGTGGAACATATTAAAACACTGGATACAGCAAACATTTTGACACTCTTTGTTCTTGCAACATTTGAAGTTTGATGTCATTGTGAACCGGCCCTAATCCTCTAAGTATTGAAACACTTCCGTGTTTAAGCTTTGCCTATAATCACCGTACTAATGAGTTTATCACAGGCAAAAAGTCCGAACTGTTTTTAAGTCACTGATAATTTTTTAT
Source organism: Leptinotarsa tumamoca (assembly GCA_015342025.1). Taxonomy (NCBI): domain Eukaryota; kingdom Metazoa; phylum Arthropoda; class Insecta; order Coleoptera; family Chrysomelidae; genus Leptinotarsa; species Leptinotarsa tumamoca. Next base: position 6,188 of record WOGQ01004669.1, on the reverse strand, counting down.
GATTTATCGTTAAAATTTGTAGCTTTTGCTTAGATGCACTTTAGGTTACAAATAGCGTTTTTATATGAGAGGTCCGCACTAAGAAGACAATTAATGGTTGCGGGAGCACTAAGTGAAGACACCATGCAAAAATCGCAATTTCTGGCAATCTTTAGACAACAGGAATATTCCAAAATACGGAGAACATAAGACTACACGTCTACACTTGTCTACACTCTCTCTCTCTTTTCATATAAATATTACAATAAAAATCAGTGTAACGAAAAAAAAATTGTCATTTCACTTTATTTTCATACTTTTTTGAGAGAACATACAGAAGTTTGGTCCAATTACTACATCAGAAGGATGGCCATAGTAGCTTTGCTAAAAAATTGCACGTATATCAACTGTTTAAAAAAAAGGTAGGATACCAAGAATAGATTAGAGTTTGAATTTCTAAAATATTTTCAATTGTAGTTATTTGAAAAGCATCATGAGCCTGTTGACAAGCATTGTGAGATTTTGACACAATTTTCAAAACCATAACATGTACTGTGTTTCAAAAAAGCTTCTTTAGATCGGTCAGATATTACAAAAAAATCCGCACAGATATGTTGATTTTATCAATATTATGCATGGGTTTCGCCATATTTTGGGACTGTAATATTACCAAGCTCCTAATGCACAATCTCTTGTGCAAATTTACTAAAAATAAATATAAAAAACTAAATTCATGTTAATGAGAAATTATTGGTAGTATAAAGAGTTTATGAAAGGCCAGCATCACATAGAAATTAGTAATGGTAATGAGATAATTAAGGTGGTACGAACTTTCAAATTGAAATTCAAATTGAACTTTAAAGAGCATGCAGATTATGTTATCAAGGAAAATTGGGATCCTTCACAAATGTTCAAGTTATGAACTTGAATCTTACTCATTGCTCTACATTGTTATAATTGATAAAACTAAATGAGAGTTAGACTCCAAAAGTTGCAACATCATCCAATGAGAATCATTTTATCTTGTCTGAAATTCACTTCAATAAGGAATAAGTTGAACTCGTTAGAATGGTTGCCAACTCATAAATTATTTCTGTACCAAACTCTCAATTTTATTATTATTCACAAGAAAAAAGTTATTTTGAGTAACAGAACTTCAATACCAGAACACAATGATTATTTGTAAACAAATGGTAACAAGAAAAACATCCTGAATGGACAATTATTATATAGTGCACATAAAAATTATATCTTACCCTGTGAGGCCTTCAACTGTGTCATCTATGGGCAGAACATGGATCCTTTTACCATATTTCACATCTGGACAAGGCTGGATGGAGACAACATCTGAGAGACGGACACGAAGGTTGTTCCTAACATTTCTGTTCATGCGGATTTTTTCGTCACTACAGGACTCATCAGAAAGAACTATACAGACTGTTTCTTTCCTTCGTTTGCCTTTGAGTAATACTGTGTCCCCCCTGAATAGCTGTAACTCGTCCATTTTAGCTTGTGATAATGCAACAACGGAATTGTCATCGTTGGCAGCTTCTTCGACCAAGAGCCTGTTTGGACGGTCCTTTTTACGAAGAATTGCAGTGGCCAGATCGTCGGGACTATATTCAAGAAAAGACACATAAATTATGGGAAACTTATAAATACATTTCGATTAAGCAACACTTGATTGAAAAACAAAATGGAGTTGTATAAATGAATGATCCCTGAACGAAGTTTAGAATACTTAGAACGGAATAAACATGAAAATATTAAATGATTACTTGAGAATATTCTAGTGTTCCACCATGATGACAAAAATTTCACTATATCAAAGCAACCGGCCGTGCCGTGTTAACAGAAATTTGTTATTACCTTTTTCCTTCGGCCATTGTTGGATATTATTATACGGAAATATTAATAATAACTTATGCTAAAGTTGATCACAGAGATTCCAAAGAAATCTTAATAACTGGATATTCACAAGTTTTTCACACCAAGAACTAATAATGATGACGATCGTTAGACTGACAATGGAATGACGTAGCTTTTTGCCAATTTATACAACTTGACGAGAGACAGAATACAGCATACAGCAAAGTAAGGTGAAGGTGATATGCATAAAATTGGGTTGTTCGTTGCTCTGACTCGGTGTTGCCAACTGTAGATCTAATTTCGACCCTTCGCATTATAAACGTGCGCTTTCATATTTACATCCAAACCTCAGTAACTCTCAGCTAAACACGATGTAAAATCTGAAAATTATTAATTAAACATATATTGATTTTACGAAGGGTCAAAAATAGATCTGTTTAAAAAAATCTGTTTTTCCGTTAACCAGCTGTTGCACCCCTACGAACGACGACCCTCAGAAGTCGAAACTTGTGCGAGCTAAAGATTAACGAGGTCTTACCTCTCAACGTGTGATTCTTGAACTCATGCGAAAGTTTTTAGTGATGGGACCATTTGAATATTGAGAATTGTATGTATTCAATTCTTCTTCGAAAATTCTCGAGTCAGAATCGAAATCCATCGAAACTTCAGACGAATGTGCGAGTTCTTGATACTCAAGTGATCAGTTGTTAGCGATCCATTCAACAGAGACGGAATCGAATTGTCTATTTTATTTGATATTTGGATAAACAGAAATAATATATTCATAAACTGGTGTAGCTACGTATACGTGTAAATTAGAAAACAATAATAATAATAATAATAATAATTTTTATTAGTGTCAAGAAACACACAGTTTTCAGACACGTCAATACAATTTCTAAAATAGTTTTGAGGGGATACGATTTATCAATATAGTTTTTAAAAAATGCTTGTCGATAAATTAGATGTAACTCGAGATATCCATAATACTAGAAATAATAACATTCGAATTCATTCCAGTCAGTTTTTGATCACGAAACTGAGACATATTTCAGTTCTGTGTATTCAATTAGACTCGAGAAGCATATCGTGTTAGGTATGTTCTTGTATATGAAGTTCTCGAATAGATATTCGATTTTCAAAAGTTCACAAGAAGTGAACATTCAATTTTGAAGAGTATTCGACTCTGCTTGTTTCAATGCAATAATATTTCTGAGAATTTAGTGCTTACTATCATCGATGAACGATATCATCTTTCCTAGAAGTTACTTATATTCGAACTCATGTCTCGAAAATAGCTGAAATATTTGTTACGATCTGGTTAGAATCATATATCCTCATCTATCTGATAAGATTGTAGTAGATTCTCTGAGTTCTACAATTTCTATAATTGATACAAACACTAAACCTTCTTTTACTTTTTGCAGAAACTTTCAATTTTTTGCAGAACTGATAATAATTTGATTGAAAAAATTAAAATAAATTATCTCGGGCATCAATTTCTATCCGTTTCAAATATATTACCTATTTGTGCCAGCCTTTTTATTCGCAATTTTATTTTTGAAATTCTGACAAGTAAGGCTGCGCTTTAAACAGATGGTACTATTTCTTTGAGGTAGCAAACTGTTTTTGGTCTTTGTCTCTGGCAACACTGTTTGCAACAGTGGATTTACTGGGAGTATAATTTGACATTAGAGTAAAAAATAAAATTATTTATTTTTCATATCTATTTTTCTAAAATTATTTCTTAAATTTGAAAGAATGTTGAATGTTTGATCCAACAAATATCGAACGATTTGATGAGAATATTATATATTGAAGTATACAATGGCAGGGATAAAAGGTGAGATTTGACTGTAATTATGATTGAGGAAAATCAATGAGAATCACCCATAAATATAATTTATGATTCATATTATGTTCACAAACTCTATATCAGGTTTAAGCATAAAAGCCTAATTTGGAAATAATTTTTATTTGAAACAAAGAACTATCACAATGTTATATATGAGCCATTGTCAAAATAGTTGGATTTTATATTTCCAGCATTTGAAAGTCATGTAAAATGTTTCTCCTTATATCTGAAACATTTTTAAATGAAATTATATGAAAAAGTAATGAATCGCGAATTGATTTTAAAATTTTCATTTTCATAACATGCCCATTTCCTAAATACCCATTTTATGGAAAATCATATTCTGTAGAAAATTGTTCAATGTTTGTGATTTTACTTTCATCAAGATTATAACTGTTTTGGCAATGGTACATATAAAACCCTCCCCACATAATATTAAAAATTTTCTCATTTCAAAAGGTTCTGATCACCTCAGTTATACTTGTTTTTATTTTTCATGCTGCTATTTTACGAATGTCTACTCTCTGCAACAGCGTAAGTATTACAATATGTATATGTCCTTCCATTATTTCATTCCGTCATGTTTTCAGTCTGGTTTCCTTGGCATTTGCTGGATCCATTGGAATGACATTTATAATTCTAGCATGTGCTCTACCCCAATATAATAAGTGAGTATATAAATATTTTTTTTGTTAAACATAAACTTGACATGGGAAAAGTCTAAATGGCTCTCAGAGAGGTCATCAAAAACCATTGACATAATAATATGTACTGACCATCATTTTCACATACATTCCACACAAACTGTCGACAACTATGTAACAGCACTTCAAATTGCTCAAGAATACATTATAATTTTTTTGGGCTGTATACTTGGTCATCATTAATATCCATTCATAATGAAATTAAGAATATTATATAACCTCCCGAATCTTATTTGCCTTGATTGCTCGGGTTTTTTATCAACAATCTTAGTCTTTTTCCATGATTCATACAGGACTTCTACGGCAAATAATTGAAATCCTCTATTTCTATACTGAAAATCATGAAAAATATCTTTAAATATTTGAAAATTTGAGCTTTGACATAATTCTATGCAATAAATATACTTTTAACTCCTATAAATTCGATTTTCTACTATTCTAGATCCTTCAAGTAAAAAAAAATATATTTTTCCATTAACCAGCAAGTGACTAAAACCAGTCAAGTGACCAAAAATATTATTATAATTATTTAAGTACACAATGAAAATATGCAACACATGAAACATCTTGATATCTGAAATTTGAGTGAGGTAGATACCAAAAAGTGGATCTTTACATATTTTGTTGTTGGATTCAATAGCTCAATAGTCTCTTCAATAGCCAGTCCATATTATTTAGTCAATGCTAAAATACCTCATTTGGACAATGAGAAACATTTTTTTTTGTAAAAGTAAGCACAGGAAAGTTGCTTATTGGACAAAAAAAAGTGTAAGGTGTGACAAACAAAGAAAGCACTATGAAATTTGTCAAAAAAAATCCTCAAAAATGATCAATAGAAAAAAGTGTCTTAGATTGTCCTAGTTATACCAAGATTGTGTGGCAAATATTGAATAAAGAAATAAATGAAAACTAGACACCTAGAAATATCTGTGAACAACCTAAACTCATTTTATATTGATAACCCTAATGAAATTATTAAGAACTCTCATCAAAATAGAGAGAATCCTGTAACCCACATAACCCATAAAAAACACCACCTCTGTTCTATTTGCTGATAATACAATAATTGGTGTAAGAATTCATGAACAGGAATATCCCGAAGCCATGTGTGAAAGAGGTCTGAATCAAGCTAAAGCTTGGTTTGAAAGCAATCATCTGTTTTTTAATGAAAGTAAATGTAAGCTGGCCAGAACATATAAATGCTCTATGTGGAGAATTATCAAAGAGTTTTTATAGTTATAAAAAATTAGATATGTACTTGGCTAACAAGCAGCCCAAACTACATATTACTCCCTGTTTCATCTACTCGATTTTACGAGTATTTTCTTCTGATAACTCGGCTCATATTCATTCAATAAAAATATTCATTCCGCAAAAGGCAGCAGTAGAAAGCATTATAGACGCTAAGTGGGACTTAAGCTGCAAACCAATTTTTTCAACTCTGAAAATAATAACGTACCAGAAATTATTAAACATTAGAAATCTTCTGAACCAAAAATCTTCTAGTTGTTTTACACATAAGAATAAATTGTAATGGTAATTTTAATAACCATCATTCAATTAATTAAACTGTTAATGAATTTATATTTCAATAGAACTGAATACATTTATTAATATTATTATTTTCACAGTAGTGTGCACTGGTCAGGCCCTATCCCCCGAAGCCCCGATACATTCGGGAGGGCGCACCAGCATTATCAACCAATGACCACTCCCCACACCGTGGGGTAAGTGATCATTGGGTCCGAGAATCATGTGCCCTGAGCAAGCGCAGTGAGCCC
>WOGQ01004667.1:0-10516 GCA_015342025.1 Leptinotarsa tumamoca | reverse complement strand
AGATTATAGGATGAGCATTTGAGGACCCTTGTGGAGACTGATCCATCACAAACGGTTCGTGGGATGGCGGAAGAACTGGGCGTCAGCTTCCATGCGGATTTTGATGGTTTCAAACGTATTGGAAATTGTCCCATTTCGAGGTCTGTTGTTCTTTGCTATTGCGTAACCGAAACCATTCTTTCTTAGATCCGTTCATCACGTGTGATGAAAAGTGGATCCTCTACGAGAACAGGAGACGTTCAAAACAGTGGTTGGACACCGATGACTCACCCCGGCACTTCCCGAAGGCGAAAACCAAAAAAGACTATAGTTATTGTATGGTGGTCAGCGGCTGGTGTGATTCACTATAACTTTCTGCAACCGGGCGAAACCATCACAGCAGAGTCCTATTGTGGGGAAATCTACGAAATGTACCAAAAATTGCGCCAGTAGCAGCCGGCATTGGTCAACAGAAGAGGTCTGATCCTGCTCCACGACTACGCCCATCCGCACGTTTCACAATTTATCATTCGAACATAAAACGAATTGAGCGTCGAAGTTTTGCCTCACTCCCCATACTCCACAGACCTCTCACCAACGGCTTCCATCTTTTCAAGCACTCCAATAACTTTCTCACCGGTAGAACTTTCGCCAATTAGGACTAGGCAAAAATAGCGTCGTCGACTTCATCGAATCAAGATCTCCCAATTTTTATGCTGACGGAATTAAACGACGTGTGTTACGTTGGCAGTATTCACTGAGATATTACAGTTTAAATTAGACTCATAAAAACGGACAAAAATTTTGAACCAAAAGCGGTATATGTCAGTAACCGTTTCAAAAACTCGTTCATTTGGAGAACTTTATCTTTATTGAATACATTTTTGGAATATGTTTCTCGAAATAAATACAGTCTAGCGCAATTTATATCCAACATGAATTGAATACCTAAATAACTTGAAATTTTTTCGCAGATCTTGTGTTTGAACATGTTTTCCATGTTTCGTGTTCGTGTTGTTTTCTCACCTTGATTCAACAATCAATCACAATCAAATTCAACCATTTGTCAAAAATTAAAGAATATTTGAAAATATATTGGAGATTGTTGTAAATATGAAATCGAGAAGTCCATCCGACTATATGAAAAGATACTAATCTTCCTATTCAATAACAGGTTACCGATCTTGTTGGATCCTTTCATTAAACCAACTTTTTTGTTTTTACATCAACAATTATTGTGATTATACTATGAATCCGGTGTTATTGTGTCTTGCATAATAATAACCAGCATAGCACTGAAAGTATAGTAATTACTGCCTTCATTTGTTTCCTATATAATGTGTGTTATCCAATGACCTCATTCTGATTTAAAGTCACTGACAAAAGTCTAGTGATAATTGGCATACTTATAGCAAAAATGATATTTGTTTCAGTTTATTGTCCATCAGTGTTGCTATTTCGACCCAGGTTTTCACACCATTATCGATAGCGGGTTTAACTTAAACTTGAATAACGTGTTGAAATAGCTTTCATTTCAAACACTGGGAACATTGTTTAAACATGAAAGAAATGTTCGGATATAACGAAAAAACGTTTTTCAATGCATTTCGGCTCCTTTATAAAAAGCCCTACCAAAACTCCAGGGTTTTTAGAATTTTTCAGGACGACTATTTTGCGGGATCCAGATGTAAGCTTAAGGGATAAGATGTAAGATTGAAAATTCAAAATACAGGGAATTTCAAATTTTTTTTTCGCCTGAATTACACCTAAGGTATTGAAATTTGGCATGAATGTCTTTCAGTTTCATTCATTAATTTTTTTTAATGGCGGAATATTGAGAATGTTCGCGAATAACGAGCAAAGCGTATTGTACACATCCCAGTAAGGGTTATATTTGTGAGTTTTTTCTTTGAAACTTTTGAAACGAAACATAGATTTTTTCAATTTTTAACACCAAAATGACGTCTAGGAAAGGTAATTCAGGAGCCTGTTTTTGAATGTTCAAGACATAAATGTACAATCAACATGTATTCTCATAGTTGATGAAAACACATATTTTTCAAATGAAAGTACTAGCTGAATTAGGAGCCAGAATGATTTTTTTGTTCATAATTCGCCACCACTTCATTTATGAACATTAAGGACAAAAATTTCCTCGAATACTCGAATACTGGAATATTCGAACAATTTTTTTGTCGAAAAATGCGTTTATAAACAGTGTTGAAACTTTTGGACCAATACATAAACCCGGGCAGAGCTCAAGAGTGGGGATAACTCTCTGGGGAAACATCAGTTCCGAACCGATTTTGATGATTCTTCATTTATTCTGGGGTAGCTCGTGGCATATTGATTATTCCAAAAATGAGTAATTGTGGTATTAACACATTTTTCCGCCGATATAATTTTCAAAATTTATTTCTGAAACTTTACAGAAAGCTCTGAGTATACAAACATGAAAGACTTCTTTGAAGTATTTTCAAGGTATTTTCAATGACAAATAGGAAGTCAAAAAAATTACCAGTGAAGAGATTTCGACCATGTTGTGAAGCAAGGTTTAGATGTGAATGAACTTCACCTCTGACTCAAATTTCAAAATTCCTTCTTGAAAATTCTAATAATATTCTAATAATATCTGATGGTTTTTAAAATAGTATTATCATCAACACGAAAAAACTACTTTTCGGTGAGTAATTTAATTATGAACTCATTATTTCTTGTGAAATTGAAACGAAAATAATCGTATAAGTTTTGTGGAAGGTATATTTATGAAAATTCATTGTTAGAGAGCCCTGAAGAAGAATGTAATTGAATTCGAAAAAATTGATCCTGTTACCCAACCAACGTCTTTTTCAGAATAATTATTGGATCACTAAACTAGTTAACTGAATAAAAATAAAAGTTTGTGAAAATGAAAGTTTCTGTAAAACTTTGATATATCTTGTGATCGAAAATGAATATTTTTTTTCTTTAGTGGGGACGTTCATATGTCATGTTACCACAAATGTTATCCTTTCAGATGAATGACACGTATTGTTATTGTTTTACAACTAAACAAATTGCCACGACCAGTGGTTATACGTGATTCCTGCATTATGTAAAAATGTTCATCAGCAAATATAAAGAACATAATCCGCCAAATCATCCCGTGTTGCTTGATAACTGGTTATTTTTATTCTTCAATAACTATTACGAGACTCATTAAGAGAAATCCGTTGTTTCATAATTGGATTCAGGAAATTAACTTTGATTATTTCAAGAAAATCATTAAGGAACAATTATAATATTCAATTTTAACAACAGGAAAACAACTGTTTTCTTTGTCTAATGTTGCGATTCCCAAAAGGAATAAAATAAACAACTGAGGATGACTGAGGGTTAAGAAGCAATAAAAAGTTGGGAAATACTCATCTGAAATTACTTTCTATAAAATTGGATCGGTTAATTCGGGCGGAGGTGAACTGGGCGCAAAGTCATCAAGGAGTTTTGCGAAACAGTAAACTAGGTGTTATTAATTTTCATCAATCACGATTTCATTGCAATCACAATTTCACTAAACAGTTCACAAATCCGCAACTTGTTCTACTATAGAATAGCTTCCTTAGACGAGTTCATATGTATGGAACAAATTCTCAAATTCTGAATATGGGAGTATTTTCCAAAATTTCATTTCGATTCCACATTCACTTCCATGTCCTCATTGAGTAGTTATTTATCGCCTCTCAGTTGGTATTTTTTCTATAGTATTGAACACAATTCGGTGACGATCTCTCATAAACTTGAAGAGATAGTAGGTAGATATTGAAGCTCATCATGATAAATTTAGGTTGATTTTGAACGAAATCCGTAGTGCAATCATATTTCCAGTTTTGAGTACAGGAATGAATTCAGTTTCATAAACTGGTGAATGAAAGTAAAAAATATTTATAAATATAAAAATTGCAGTTTGGAGAACGAGAAACAATTATTACCGTACATATGCGCTAATCCCTAAAATACTAATAGTCATTTACATCTTCTATTTATAAACCATTATTCAAAAATTATTCAGAATATCAGTTTAGTTACAAACGTAAACAAGGAAATGTTTTATCTTCCTCTTGAAGATGATCACTTGATGATCGAAACACGTGTCGAGGTGTGAAAATAACGATTTGGTGTTGGGAAAAAAACTCCAGTAATATTCAAGGAAATGACAAGTTAACATGGTCAAGTTCGTACCAATCGGATGCGCGATTGCGATTCTAGGACTGTTGAAATTGGTTGAAGCTTTTGAAACTGGTTATTTAAAATAGACCCTGGTATAAATTCCAAAGGTTCAACTGAGCTACTATTTTTCATTGTTCTCGGACTGTCCCTATAAGAAACACTAATATGCATTTAGTGTGTTCTTACCACTCTGTGAATGAAATACCGACATTTATTGGATCTCTTCATGAAGAGTGCCAAAGGTCTAATACTTTTGACAAAATATTTGAACTATCTGTGGCCTTTTGACACAGATAAAAGTTTATTTTCTACTCAACTCTACTCAACTCTGCCTCTGGAGACACTTTACATTTTGTTTTATGAAAGAGAGGACATCGGCAGATCAAGATCTTCAGATGATGTGGTGCTGCAGGTTTTTCCGAGTTTTCCTGCAGCTGAAAAAGCAAATGCGCCACTGGAATCAATGAAGTCGCCCCGGAGTGCCAATTAATTTTTGTTGTTGTTTTTGACAGATAGACTGAAGTTGAAAACCTAGAGAAAATGGCCTGTCAGATTGATACCTTCAATTGAATTTTTAGTGATACAGATTGAATTGAAAGGAAGTTCTGATCGTTGTATGATATACTTCTGTGATATATTATAAAGTCCACTTTTTTCATAAAGCTGAAAGTTATGTGAAAAGTTTGTTTCAAGTTCTATCATCCAGTTTTTTACCAACGTTAACATTTAATTCTATGAATATGGTAATCTTAATTGTTCAGCAAACTTTTCGTCTTAGTTGACTATAAGATACAATCAAATAAATAAAAATATATACAGTACAGAAAACACGAATAAATGAAGTGAAAGGTAGCTGAATAACATATAAAGGCACTTGACATAAATGGAAAAGTAGGTATCAAAGAAACTACACATTTCACACAGGTCACACATGTCAATGATTTTTACGGGAACAACTTTAGTAAGTGTGCAAATAGTAATTCTTTTAGATAACCTACATATCCAAAATCCCGATATGGAACCAACAAAACTATGGCGCATATACAAATATGGTTTCAACAAAACAATATTATACTTAGTGAAATTAAAAGTGCAGGCGCACTTTGAAAAAAGGACGTTTTTGTCTAATTTTCTTTGTGAAAAATGAAACTTTCTATGTTTGTCACTACTTTTATTGGTAACTACCATTACTGCAGTTTTGCCTCTATGGACATTTTCAAACTAATACAATAGAGCGAAACTGCAGTAACGATAGTTACAAATAAAAGTGGTAAAAATATAGAACGTTTCATTTCTCGTTTTTCATGATGATCTTCTACCACGTAGTAACGGCTACATCAATCAATTTATTAATTTTCTTTGACAAATAGGTACTTGTGTTTTAAAACATTTTTAACACTCTGTGAAAGGTAAGATGAATATTTAAGTACGAAAATCAACGGAATTAAAAAAAACTTCCATTAAATTAAATATAGGTCGGTGAAGTGCAAGAAAAAATATATTTCAACACAAGAAAATTACATTCCTCAAGGATTTTCTGTTATAGAACCAACTTTAAACAATCGAATCCTGCAAACTGAAATGGAAAATATTGGATAACTTCTTTAGGAAATGTGAATAAAACGTATTTCTGTGTGTATTACAACTATGTTGGAATTTTCGCGCTCATGAACTCAAGACTTCTATCTGATTCAACCTAACTGTAACCATACATTACCATATTATAATAAACATGAATTTGTGAAAATTTGGCAGGCTCGAAACGGTACAAAATGTCCATGAATTATATCTATTATATTTTTACGAAAAAATTAGTCAATTACTGAAAAAAGATCACCGAAGGCTTGTAGCAATTCGAAAATCATTCATTTCCATCGCATTTTAATGGTGGGAGATGGCTGAGAGATTCATGAGTGTATTTGGTTAATATTACCTATAAGATTAAGTAGAATGAAATCAAAGTCTATATTTCATAGTTGGTAAACTTGTATACATTATTGTTCAAATAATCCCCAAGTGCAAGCCACTGGCAACACATAGAATGAGTGATTTGTATGTCATGGAGTGAGAATCGTAAAATAGAAAGTTGGGTTCGTTGGCATCTTCAACGGCCTGAAATGTCTGCTTGCACGGCTATTACTCTATTGCACTCATGATGAATAACCTTTCACACTCCATTGTTCTTTTTTAGGTTCGTTGTTGCATCTTTCGGTACGTGTTGATATTGAAAATTACTTACGTATATGTAGATTTTTTTTGCGAATACAAATATTGTCCCACTTGCATGATCAGTATTTGCTCCATACAAATTAACCCACTTGAAAAAATGTATAAGAAATGCTGCTCAAAAAATATAGCTCATTGAGTGTTAAGTTATATCATTTATTGAAAATGCAAAAAGAAATATTGATATCGATTGGGGTCTTTTAATTGTAAGAGTTTATTTTCGCAAAATCCATTTCCATTTTGACATCTACCTAAAGATTTTTTTGTGTCGCTCCACAAGACATAAATTTGGATCAATGTCAAGAAATGAGATGATGAAATATGATTATTTTATAGGTTCCATGACCAAAGAACAAGGTAGTTAAAGTTACATATCAAACCTGTAACGTCAATTTGAGGATTTTCTTAAAATACTGTAGTGACTATAACAGTGTGAAAAAAATATTTGACAAATTGTCAATTTGTTCATTCGTAGAGTTTCTACTCAACCTTGACCAATATTGGTGTAAACTCCCTTACTCCAGTTGAATGAAGATTAGTGTCATTTTTTTCCACCATTTTATTTCAGAATTTGCTTCAGATAATTATTTCAGGTCGTCGCTTTAAAAAAAATCCCAATCATTCATACCAAAACCAGTTTTTATGCATTATATGAACACAAGTGATCACGGTTTCACTTCAACCACACGTGACTACAAAGTCGTGGGTTCACATGAGAGACAATGGGTGAGGTGTTTTTCACCTGAGCATGGGCATATCATGCACCTCTCCGGAATATCCCACCCCGGAGTATGTGTTTGTGGAGTTGTTTTCCAGACTTTTTCTGCAGATTGCGCAGTAAACATCTTACTGAATCAACTGCAGGTAGAGCTTATAACTTGTTGAAATTAATTTTATTTGTTTGGTGCCCACCCTAGCCAGTTCGGGATTCGGATTCACTTCGTCTGAAATGACCTGCCCGGTACTGACAAGGGGCAAGTACATCGAAACCGGTCTATTGGTGGTCGTACCGACCAAATGAAATTTATGTTTTTCATACATAGAAAGTTACTTTCGACGTTGTACAGATGTCTGATGATTAGCTGGGTTAGTTGTTGTTTTTCCATCGGGTCTGCCACACGTACCTACAAACATATAACATACATATAAAAAAAGTGGTTTCGGGATACTAGTTCCTCGTCAGTGCATGGTGGTTCATTTCAGACGAAAACTGGCAAATTTTGGAAGCAACTCCACAAACACATACTCGGGTCTGGGCAGAATAATGAATGAATATATTCCGGAGAGGTGGATACGATACCCTTAGTGGTATTTGACACACGTAATGAGATATTTTTTGGTTCAATATTCAGCAGATATCAAGTATTGACCATAGGGATTTACATTAATTCATTTATCGTTACATACTGAACAGTAGAAAAAATAACCAAGCTAATGCTCGTACAAGAAATTGAATAAAGTTTCCAAGGAACAATGAACTTGCAACAACAGTTGAAGTTGTCACATAATCGGACATTAGCTTTTAGTTATTCGAAGAAATTAAAAAATAAATTTACAAGAAAAATATCATATATCTCAAGAAAGACCGAGAATTGAAAACAAATAATGTACAATTCTACGAGTTGCTAATATCCTAAACAAACATAATTTTACATTCAACGTTGGCATGAATAATAATAATTTCGCGAGTGAAAGGAAGATCCGATACGAATGCTAAAAGTCAAAGAAGGTCATTGAGAGAAGCGTCTACAGTGATGAACTGGGCTAATGTGATCCTGAAAGAATGGGAAAGAACTCTTGAGAAAATCTTTATTCCATATCAAGCACATATTGAAAGAAGTGTTTCAAGATGTCCAATGAATCTGGCTTTATATTTTTCCTCATAATATCTCTCGGAGCAAAAATTGGAATGTAGGTTAAGAGACGATAAAGAAGTGGCAACTAGCAAAAGTCAGAAAAAGTTATGCAAACATCATATGTCATTTTCAGTAAAACAATATATCAGGAACAACATCTCATATCAACTCTGAGAATATACTTCAATCCAGATGAGAAGTTTGCGTATCAAGAAGAATTTTGTCGCGGAAAGAGCATAGGTAAATAATTTCTTCGTCATCATTCCATACTCAATGACAATTATCAATATCGCAGGTCATCAACGTGTTCATATTATCGTAATTATTCATAAGAGATGAAGATAACATATTCATATAATGAAAAATCTTTGTTTTGTCTTTATAGTTACTAATTTCTGAAATATCTTCTAAATTTATGTCTTCAACCGTCCGTAGTAGTGCTCTTATGTTTCAAATTTCGAAGTCTTCGTTTTTTTTCACATCGTTTGTTGGTAGGCAGCAAAAGTAAGTTGAATAATTCTGTTAATGCTATCATTTAACATGACCAGAAATATTTCAGGGCCATCGAGCTAAGTTACTGCCGATGTACTGAAATTCAATATTAGGTTTTTTTTAGTGGTAGTGAGATACAAATTTCGCAAACTTGAAAGCTGGACACCATGTATATGAATGAGATAGTTTTCATAGAAAACCTTTATTGATGAAATTCGAGATTTCCTGAAGACGCCAACTTGATTGGTGAAACGCGCCGTAGAGAAAAATATTGCTTTTCTGGTGATTGGAGAAAGTGCTTGTTTTTATTATAGTTTTACACTTTCATAAAAATGAGAATTGAATATGTGAACCACCTTATGGAGATGACAGTTCAATTGAGTTGTGGCACTATCTTTAAAAAAGACTCAATTGAAATAGGTTTCAGAGAAATGCAAACATCAAGAATTCATCCGAAAAACATCGAAAGTTTTGTTTATTAATTTGGAATGTAGTATTATTTGAAACATGTCGTTCACATTGGATATTAAAAACATTCAAACCAAGATGTATTGTTCATAATCAGTTTAGGAGAGATTAACCCCTTTCTCTATAAGTTCGAAATATTCAAGTGACAATACAAAAGAATATGGAATATTTCCAAATTGTGTCTGTGACCCATCTTCAATAAAATTTATTAAATTCGTTGATGTGTACGATATACTATCATAATTTTGAGTTCAGTCCGGACCTGTCCCTCCCACTCATCCAAATTGCAATGTCAAGATTGTGCTAGATTTTCTGCACTTTAGAAAGTTACGGAACACGCAGGAGCGATTCAATGCAAAACAGAACATCTTTAGAGAGTTGTAGCTAAAGTCGGGAGAAAGAAGGCGAATCTAAACTACTAATTGATGATACTTGCAATTAACTTAATCGATTCGAGAGGCACACGATAACAGAAATTACGAACCAGCCGGAAACAATGGCCTTGCTCAAAATTCACTAGTTGTTTCTATTTTATAATAGTGTTGTTTGGTATTCATTTTGTGTCATTCAATACAAATTATGCTTATTTCACTCCAGGAAGTAAATAATTTGAAAATACTATATAACGTCTTATCAATTTATACAACGCAGTTACGAATTTTTTTATTGAGAATTGCATTCTGGAATAAACTCGAAATATTCACATATCAAATTTTTCCCAGAATGCAGCAAAATTATTTTCATTTTTAGTCAGAAAGAGTTTCGACTGTATAGTCGAAGTAACCGATACAGTAATTCTTAAAGCTTCCGCGAACTCAAAGGCTAAAAAAACCAATACAAAGAAATTATGCCGCTACGAATTAGTCCACGTGGACTGAAGAATTGGCGGTTCATATTGGATAATTTTTACCAACCGAGTTTTATGATTGGCTGAAGAGTCATAAAATTAAATTTGAAGTCGTGTTACGGTGACCAATAGAATGTGAGGATGGTTAGAAGAGTCTTGTTGTCAATGTTCAGTTCAAGAACTGATAACGATTTGAGTGTTGAAATTCGATATTGGTGAAGTTATAATTACTTAAAGTTTTTGTTATTTGTTTAAAATGTGGCGTCCTTGGACAAGTTTTAATAGTAATAACGAGTGTGATAATAACGCAGACTTTTTCCTGTGTAGTGATTCCAATAGCGCTGGTGAACAATGCGAAAAAGAGATACCAGTGAATAAGATTAGGATGCATTTGAATATTGAAACACAGAGAGTATGTTTCAATGTATATAAGAATCTACAT
>WOGQ01004666.1:0-10517 GCA_015342025.1 Leptinotarsa tumamoca | reverse complement strand
GACATCTCACCAGGGGGGGAGGGAGGGACAGAAAATTAAAAAAAACACCTCACGTAATTTATGGACGCCCCCTTATTAAAAATTAAAATTTGAAAATAAATTTCTAGAAACCTTTTCTTGGAAGTTTGTAGTGTCTGGGCTCATTCCTTAAGCATTAAATAATTTTTATTGCAACTCTAATGCTGACTTGGGGTGGAATATTTTGTCTAGCTTGATATGGTAATTCATGGCTCCAAGTTATTCATACTGCAGTGAATTTATCGAATGCTTTTGGTAGCGCAGCTAAACCACATCCACTATATAATCTAGATTCAGCCCCTTACGACTTCAGGCTGTTCTTTGAAAGCAAGTTTTTGGTCTGCAGTCTAGGGACATGTTTGAAAAGTGGCAGAATCAAGAGAAAACTACATGTGGATTTAAAACACTGAATACATATTTTTTCTGTAGATCTATTGTATTACTACTTTTTAACAGCCCTCATAATAAAAAACAAAAATATTTTCAAGTACAGAAAGGTAAAGATACCTGTTTAAATATATCAGATAATAAAATACAACTTTTTAAAAACCTGATTCATCTTTCAACTGATATTTAAAAAAAATCCAATTTTACACAAACAAATTGATTTGATACTTATAATTTCTACCGAGGACAAACGTTAAATATACAGTATCTCAGAATTATGGAATCAAAACTGTTAGGGGTTATCCACTGCAAATATTTGAGATAAAAGTGTAATAATCTTGACAAAAAATGTATACTAAAGTTGCTTCAAGCGTAAGATGCTTTGTAACATTCAAGTGCAAAAATGTATTCTACACATTTGATTTTTTCATACATATTTATACCACCACAGTAATTGTTTCAAATATCATACAATTTTGTTTTGTATTTAAGTGTGTCTTATCTTAGGTATGTTTTGTCACTATTTGTCTTAGCTAAAAGCCTAGTGCCACAACAATTTAATCACGTAAATCCAACAGGAACATATTTGTGAACTTGTGATTTCATTTTTATTTAAAGCATTAGGGATATATGTTGCTTTTATTGATGCCTAAAAGTATAACAATTCTTCTGAAAGGCATTTAAAATGTTCATAATCAACCTAACACAATATTCAAAAATTCAGCTGCTAAGTCAAACGCACAATTTTTTTCAAGAATTTAAATTTTGGGAATAAATATTACCATTTTTTTTGTCTGACAGTTGATTCGTAAATCCCAACAAGTGATCATCCATCACGTTGCCTAGGTTTAAAAGGTTCTTAATTCAAGTAGAGTTAAAACTGAAAAGTTGTGTAAAAACTGAAATCATTCTTTTAAATAAATTCTGCAAATCTCTCGATTGGCTTGTTTTTTCGGCACATTTCATAAACTTTGCTGAACACTGTAACATATTTCTACTTCAAGTCTTGAATAGTTGTTCTATTCCTTACCATAACAGTAATCTTGAAGGGTAAAATTTTCATAAAATTTTTCAATAAAAAATTATATTTCTATTTGCACCAGAAAATTCAGTAATTGTTGAACAAATGATAATATTTATTAAAAAATCAAGTGAGCAATAAATGTGGATCATTTACGTATATTATGAGGAATAAATTATAGAATAAATGTTATATTAAACAAATTAAATAACCACTTCAGTCACATCACTTCACTGCCTAGCTTAAACGTCACTGCTGACCGATATTGAAATAATTGGAAGTATTGGGAAACCTCTCAGGCAAAAAGTCCTCATTATCTCTCAAACTCGCTTGCACGGTGGTTCTAAACATATTCCTATATGCAGTCTGGATTTCTAAAGATGCACCAGCTGCTTGTGAGACTGTTTCCAGTGGAGCTACTGGTGTTAATCCAGTTGCTGTGATGGCTTGTTGCATACTATCTATAAAGGAAAAAAAATCAGAAACAGTGCCCGAAAAAAAAAATCTAGTGATAATCTTTTTTTAGGAAAGATTTTTTTACGAAAATGAAGAATGCAATACATTCATAGTAAGGTTGACAACTTGATAGGTAGAACTGGAACCTCGGGCTTAGAATTAAGCACATAAAAACATTTTTCTCACACCATAACTAAAGCACTGTCTCTTGTCGCATTTGTTAATCAAGTAAGCATCATCAGCAGATAACTACTTAGTTACTTACTACTAAGGTAGTCTCTAATTTATATCTGGAGAAACCATTACTTTTGGTGATGAAGGTTTTTAAATTAGTTAATGACTAACAACTGATGGTACCTAATATTTCCCTGATTGCATAATTATTATGTAGGAGAGTAAACAATGGACTGTTTGGAATGTCACTTTCGTTGCTGGTCATAGATCTTATTCCACTTTTCGATTTCTAAACGTCAAGCCTGTTGCCTCAACAATTTCAAGTAATTCTCATTTATTCTGTGGGAGTTTTCCAAGGCATATTTGCACTATACACGACACTATACTCCCCTGGTCTATTAAACCGAATTTGAAAATCATGTTTTTTTAATTAAAGGTGGTTGATAATATTTCACGATGCATTTCATTAGTTCGGACTTCCATTGCCTGATATTATATAAAATGATTTGAAATTCCTGAAAGAATAATTAAAATCAAAATGAATAGTCGAAAATAACCATTACAATTACAATAAAATAAAATACAAGCAACAATTGAAAATTGAACAATAAAAATCAAAACATTTCAAGCCAAGTTACTTCACGTCGTTTTGATTGTTACTATCCACAATTGTCTTCGGAAGATGACTGGGATTTCAAATCATTTAATATCATATTAGACAATGGAAGCCTGAACTAATTCAAAAATTTTCTTTTAAATGTTTGGTTACAGTCTACTTAATTTGACGAACATACTTTTTGTTACAATTCCCACAATTAATTTCGTAAATTCCAGACTATTTCTTTTCCGTGTTGCTTTATTTTGAGTTGAGTTGAAGCGTAGCCTGCAAACATAGCAGATAAGTTGATAAGGAAAAGAAAATTTAGAGGATGCCTTTGTAAATCATAGACGAATACTCAAAATTTATAGTACTTTCATATGAGCCAAATCACACCAATGGGTTGCTCCAAATTTTCAAAAAATTCCATTTAGCATTGGCTTTCAAAACGGCTCGTTCAGTTCAACAAGTATCAGACAACCCAAAAGATAAGATGAAGATAGAAAAAAAAATCCGGATTTCACAAAATAAGCCTGAGGATTGCAAAAAAGTATGTTGGTCAAACTAAGTGGACTCTAATAACGGATTTCAAGGAACATGTATTGTAGATTACAGGAATCAAGTGTCGCTCGACATTTCCAAGTCACATAATAAATGAGATATGCTTGAAATTGTTCAGTCCGATACATAAAAACAGGTTTTTGGGCACCTACATAAAGCTAGATGAATGAATATCCATCAAATTTTAGACATATTTCTTTGTCGAATATAATTAAAACTCATCAATCGGTAATATTCTTAGTGGAGATCAATAACATTTTCGAAGTAAAAAAGTTATCAGCAGTGCAATATTTTCTTTAATTTATATCCATTGTTTTAAAAAGTTCTATTTTATATTATAATTTATACATATATGTAATGGAATTGGCCAATACTTAAGGAAAATCTATAATAATGTACTTATATAACACTGAAATTTTCTCACTGAACATGCTCTGGTTTTGTGAACAGTTTAGTGGAAGTTTCACAATAAACTGGTACGATATACATATATACTCTATCTCTCAAATAAAAAATTACATAGAAAGCTATACCTGTTATAACTTGCGGAAGACTACCCTGGGGTTTGGAATTATTTACAATTTTCCTTCTTTTGCTAGGCATGCCGGAAAGATATGAATCACTGAAAGGCCTTTGTGAACTCTGCCTTCTTTGTTTCTGAGAATCCCTCGTGATGATTGGCACCCAATCCTGAAAATAAAAAAGATTTAAATAAATCATTTTTTATTTCAACGAGAGCTCAAAAGCAGTAATCATCACTTTACTATGCTGTACCTCAGGTACCTGTCCATGCCAGGGTTCTGATCCCAAAACTACACTTGGTAGTGGCTCAGTATCCTCTTTTACAATTGTTTGGGATTTAAGTTCTCCACCTGCAGTTTCTTCAACAACATCAAAATCCATTGCCTGAATATACATCAATTTCAATACAATTACTCAACAAGAGAAGATAACTTACTTCATCTGCACTTCGAGGAGGGTTACAAGGTGCTGTGACTGTACTATCGCCAACTTCATTTTGTCTATTTTCATCTGCTGAAGGCATTGCTACTTCCGACTGACGTACGATATAAGGCTGCAATATACTTTCAGGAATACTTAAATTTGCGAGTAAGTGTCGTAATTGCTCACGACTTATCCTAAGGGTCCAGTTTTGAACATCTTGCGGAATGTCGTGCATGAAGTTGTTCTGACAAAATATGAAACTCTGATCAACTAAATAGCTACATAATGAATCTACATTGTCAAATTTACTCCATTAGAAAAAATATGTGAGCTATTTCATATAAGAATAAACAAATAAAATGGAAAACTGAAAAGAATGATAAAAAGTTCTCCATAAATTTTGACCTGATCATCAGAAAACATTTCACGTATAGAGAATCGAGTTGAAAGAATAATATCTTCTAATGAAAATTGAAGATACAAGGTCTGTTCAAAAAATAAGGTGAATTTTCATTTTTCCATATTTTGTTCCCTTCAAAGTAGTCCCCGTCAGATATAATACGATTGTGCCAGCGTTTTTTCCAATCCTCAAAGTAATTCTGATATGCACTTCTTGATATGTCATTGAGCTCTCTCAGTGATTCATTTTTTATCCTCAATCATCGCAAAACGCAGTCGTATCATGGATCTCTTCAAATGAAAAGAAAAAAGTTTGACGTTTTCTTCGTATTGATTCTCGCAAGCGGCGCATAACTCCAGGATGATACTCCTAATTGACCGAACAACCACGTTTGAAGAAAACAGTAAACAAAACCTTGACATTTGATTGAACGTGGCATGCTGTTTTTGGTTTCGGCTCTCCTAGGCTTTTCCATCCGTCAACAGTTATGACGCTTTTTAGCAAATCCGTTGACGTCATTCAACAATCCCTGCCACACGCTTCATGCTCAAAATTTCCGAAAAAATTGCATAGTGATTCTGCGATTCTCCATAACAATTTTCTTTACTTTCCCAACATCTTCATCAGTTTGTTGATATGCTGGAGCTTCCAGGAAGAGAGTTGTCATTCACATCTTCTCTACCTCTTGTGAAAAGCTTGTACCACTCGTAAAAAAATTTCTGACTCAAGAGTACAATCACCGTATGCCATTGTCAACATTTCAATAGTTTTTGAGCACCTAACTACATTTTTTATATAGAATTTGATGCAAATTCTTTGATCCATTTTTGCCGATAGCATAAAATTGCCGAACATGCAAAACACACAACTTTTATGCCCCTCTCAAACGAACCAAACATGCAAAACAGCTGAAACTATGAACATATGTTCGAGACGAGTGTACCAACATTAGAAAAAATCGCTAATCGAATGAACAGACCTCGTATAGCATACATTGTATAGCAGAGCTATTACTTTTATATCGCACAAACATTTCTTAAAGATGTCTCAATAAAAATTTACAGACATTCTTGAATGTGCCAAAGAACTATCTTATAGGGAACAAGTAGATCAATGTATCAGGGAAAAATTCAAATTGACAAATTAATGTAAATCTTAATGCTCTCACTCCGACTTTTACTATAGTATAACTCCTAATCCAATCTCAAATTTCTAACAGAATCGATAGATTACTTAGATCAAAGAGGAAAATACATTTATAGAAGAGAATTCAACTCATTAACAATTATATTGTAGAGTAAATCATGCCCGAAAGAAAATAACGCCGGCCGCCACTGGTAACCATAAACCAATGGTGACGTAGCTAAGAGCGCGCGAATGTACGATGATTCCCCGCCACTCGAGAAGCAGCGAGAATTGGTCAACCCACGGGTAAAAACGTAACAGTTCTCTTGGCCGCTAATCTTTTTCATACTAGGGGCACTTACAATATTGACAATTCTCCTTATTTCAACTTTTTATGATATTTTTGTTACAGAATGATTAGTGTTGCCTTTGTCGAGGAAAGACAAGAATACCTGGGAAAAATTTTCTCTCTGGTCTTAATAAGAATACTGTTACGAGAGAAGGAATTCATTCACAGATATCATCTTGTCTTGTCTCGACTTCTCTTTACGAGATATCATCCTTGGTATTCACATTTTGCAGTAATCAGTAAGCCTAGTAGTAGTTCTGTATTAGTTATGTGGTTTGAAAGATGTTGGCAATTTAACCTCAATCATAAAACTAGCGTTAATATTCAAGAGACTTTACACCCGCCCGTGTTCACAGTGTTTATCAAAAACTGTTTCAAATTCTTGATTATACTTTTGAAAATAAATATGTATCCATGCAAATTTCTGGTTCTTTTGGTATCAGACTGTTCAGAATTCATTTCACTCGCCCAAATACGTTGTCAGTATTTCACTGGTTGTAGAAGTTTGAAGTTTTAGACCGTGGTTGCAAACGTTGATCGCTATAAGGCGAACATTGTACAATTCATTATTTTGTGCACATAAAAAAACGCTATGGAAACATTTTTAAAATTCAAAGAAAAAACAAACAAGTTTTCTCTCTTGTCAAGAATCCTCACTCGTCTTGACCAAGATAATATTAATAAATGACTTTATTGACAGATGACCAAAATCAAATACAATATAACAATTTTACATTTTTCTGTCGGAAAGTATAACGATTTTTCACCTGTTCCATTAAAAAAAGTTTATGGTATCATTTCCGAAGCCATTGAAATGTAGTATCGAGAAAAGAAGTTCATGGTTTATTGAATCGAAAGCCTTAATTAAATCAATCATGACAACTACTGTAATTGTATCTTCTTCAATGGCTCTAATGATACCATCAAACACATTAAGTAGCGCGGTTGCACAACTGTAGTATGATTTGAACCCCGATTGCATCTTTGGTAAAATACAATTTTTATCAACATAATTTTTGAGTTGATCAGCTACAGCTTTCTCTAATACTTTGGACATGAAGGGAAAGATACTAGTGAGTCAGAGATTGAGGAAAAAAGGCTTTAGGCAGAAGTTAATCATATACAGAATAATTGGTATTAGAAATGGGTAGCACAATTTGATGACCTAATTTATTGTCTATACACGATTATTCAAGAGAAACATCTCCTCTTGTCTGACCGCTCTAGATTGAAAGAGTCCGTACAGTCTGTCTCGTCTTGTGTTCATAGATCTTTTGCTGGAAAAATCCTCACTTGTTTACTTTGTAGTGAATGTTCAAGAGATTCAGACTATCATAAGAAAACAAGTATAGCTGAGGCACCAGTCAATCTAATAATGACATGACGAACGACAACCATCAGAAGTCGAAACTTGTGCGAGCTGACGACTAACGAGGCTTTACCTTTCAACGTGTGATTTCTAACACGGGTCAGACGATAGCAGCTGAAAATTGATCGTTCAGCCTGGGGCTTGAATCACCGACCAACACGGCGTTCGATTTGAGTGAGTGAACAAAGCACCCACGTCGAACCGACCGGCTACCGACCGTGAGGAATATAACATCGTTCAAATGTCCGCCACGGCTTCTCTGGATGGAGGGCATCCGAAACGTCCAAATTTCCATGACTCTGTCGCATAAGTCAGGCTGAATTTGAGTTATGTTGGTCAGTTCGGTGACCAGTTCGATGGCCAGTTCACATCACCTCCACGTGAGATGATCATGTTCTCAATCGCTCGTGCAAAATATCTGATGTGGCATGAGCTATGTGGCACGTAGCGCCATCCTATTGAAAGTACATGTCGTTGGTGTGCAGATCTTTCAATTCAGTCCAAAAGAAGTTGGTAATCATCAGCTATAGTGCTCGTCGTTGACAGTGATGGCCTGGTCAAAAGAAATATGGACCGACGACGCCGCCAGCCCAAAAACCACACCTAACAGTGACTTTTTCGGGATGTATTGGACGCTCTTGGGTCTCATGTAAATTGGTAACGTCCCAAATTCGACAATTTTATTTGTTCACATACTGATCCATTCAGAAATAGGCCTCATCGCTAACGACGATTTTTCGATGTGAATTAGGGTCAGTTGCCAACTGCCCAAGTCACTGTGCGAAATTCGCCAAGATGTGGTCTGCGAAAGGCCGAGTTCTTGTGAGAAACGCGAAATCAACTGCCTCGGATTCTCCTACATACTCTCAGACAGCGGCTATGATTTCGGCAGATCGTGCGTTTTTTCGACTTACGGGTGTTGGTTGATCGTTTACTGAATCAGTGGACTCAAATTTATCCACCACATTGTAGATGATGCTTCAACAAGATAGTCGTTATCAATTGTCAAAGTTCTAAAGTACCTGTTGGAGGACCCGCTACAAGAGCCATTGTACAAGAACCGTAGTATTTGGTGAGTGGATTTCTTTCTTTCAAAATCATTTGAAAACATCGAATTGAAATCAGACCTCTCAGACTCTCCACTGAACTGACAATCTGGTAGTTTCCCCATACAGGACAGTCTGTTGCTATGTCCAGATATTTTAACTTTTTGTTATTTTGATATTTAATGTGAAATTAACATGTAGTACTTGAATTCTTTCATATTCTGGCAGATTTCTACTGACACAAGCGAAAGGTATGAAAAACCGGTAAATTTTCTCTATTTAGGTAATTTAAAATATAATGCATATACATATTGAATAGGAATGGTCCTAGAACGCTATCTTGAAGCATGCCGTCAGAAACAATTTCATATTTACTCATGACATCAATACATATTTGTTTTTGATAGTTGAGGGATATTGTCGATACAAACAAATTGTCGATAAATAATGTTTAGTCAAAAATTATTAGTTATTCCAATTTCTGCACCAATAAAAGAAAGCTGAACATTGTGCTGGTATTCGAACAAGTGTAGCTGATTACATTTTTGCAAAAAATAATTAAACTAATAATTTGCTTTTGAAAATGTATCTTGTTTTCTGTGGACTTTGCATAGAATATAAGAATTATTTATGGAATATATCAATAACAAAGTGTTTCGAAATAGCTTGCCATCTAGTCCCGCATCGCAAATAAAAAAAAATGTATGAACCACTTGCTCTGACTTGGTGAACTCGACAGTATAACGTTATTTACCTGAAAATGCTCAGTAACGGAATCGTAGAAGAATTGTTTTGAACCGGAAGGGGCTGTTTTTACGGACTGTTTTTGCTAATGGGTATTTGTCAGCAAATTATCAATTCAACACATAATGGATTTTATTTTCGTATACAGGGCGACCAATAGGAAATTTTAAGAAAACCGCTGAGATCCGTCTATTTTCATTACTATTTTCATAGTAATATTACAAATTATCCTGGTGCAAATTAATAAAAATATTCATTTTCTTATGTATGACACATGATACAGGGCGAGTCAACAAGATTCCTTCGGTCCATTGCTATCAGAGGAAACAATCTTTCGAACTGCTCAATTTTTTGCAATCATATCGATAAATACTATCTTATAAAATTATTTTTATTTTATTTTTATTTATTTATTTATTTCATACACTATTCTACAGTATGAACCCAATTACAAAATAGGAAGTAACAGTGGCATTTACAAATATGTACTTACATAAAATAATTTGTGAATCTATATAAAAAAAAATTAAAATTAAAAATTAAAACAGTTAGCTAAGAAATGTCTTTTGATTTGTATAATTTGGCAGTTGAATATATCTAGGACATGACTAACAGAATTAGAGGTATCACACATTGTATAAATTGGAGATTTTTTCATTATATTTGTACGCGAAGTGTTGAGATGAAATGTGACACTATTCCTAGATGAACGTCTAGGAACCCAAAAATTCAACATATGTAACAGTTGAGAGCAGGTTGTGATATTGTTTATGACCTTAAATAAAAAAAGAAATGAATAATATTTACGCCTTACCTCGAGACTACAAAAATTGTGAGCTACAAGCAAATCATAATAGGGTATTCCTACAGTAGGATACTTGCCTTCAAATTTAAAAGACATATATTGTGGCAAATATTCCCTAATTCGGTTAAAAAATTCACAACTTACTCAAAAAAAAAATGTTGCTAGTTCCTTTCTTCCACCCAATACGTTGGCAGTTAAGGAAAATAAGAAGGTAAAGTAGGAAAATGAAGGAAATATGAACTCTAATCGAAAGATCTTCCGAAAATTGTTCCCAAACAAACAAATAACTAAATTCAAATGCATTACGAATCGACAAAACAATAATGATAATATATAATGAGCTCCGTCTTTCATAAACTCAAGGAACATACTACTTTTTCGTACAAATACGGTTCGTTTTCCTTTAAAAAAATGCGCGGTTGCCGAACTATATAATTTGTAGCTGTATTTACAAACTTTGAACGATGTGGAACATAAATATAGTTTAAAAAGTCTAAAAAAACACACTTTTAAAGAACA
>WOGQ01004665.1:0-10517 GCA_015342025.1 Leptinotarsa tumamoca | reverse complement strand
ATATCAAGAAAGGGTAATGCAATCAAGCTGCTGGAAAATAATTCCATGAAAAGATGAATAGATAAGTACTATTCTGATCATTTCCATATTGATTTCAATTTAAGAACCACTAGAAGACAGCTGTTTCAGCCCGTTGGGGATCGTCAGTACCAGGCAGGCGGTCCACGATTGAAGACAAAATGTGAATAACCGCTTGCTTAAACGCAAGCAAGGCATAAGTGGACATAAGTGGAACCACCTATTGTTGTGACACCCAAGTCAACTTGCCAAGTTGTATGTATGTAATTTTTCTAAAATCGACTCAACATACTTTTTTTGTTGGAGAATATTTTGGTCTCCTCAACCAATTTCAATTCGTGAGAATAAAGGAAACATTGCCATTTTTAACAATTGAATCGTGGAATAGATAATCGATTTCATCTTGATTTTCTGCCAACATTAAACCGTAGTCGACATATATACCCAGAAATAATGTTCCTGTTTTGTTCTTCAATATGCAGTGATCTGCTTTTCTTTTCTCTTCTTGTATAGCAACTATCCATCTATTTTTATCTGGTCCTTCTGCAGCTTTTTGATGTGTTATCATAACAAAATCTTCATATTTTTCAGGTCTTCTGGTGATTCTTTTTTAATTTAATTCTCCCGAACTTGAATTATCCTCTATATCTGTTTTCAAATATTCGTTGTCATTTTTTTTCCACCTCTACTCAAATTCATTCTTTCTCTCATATATTTATCACCCTGTATAACATCAGTTGGAAATTATCGTTCCCATGGTTTTTTCGATCATCAATATTTGATATTGTCATGACATTTTCAAATTTATTAGTGTCGTTATTTTCAAAATTGATTTTATTTTCGAATACAAAATTATGATTTGTTTTCTTTCAGAATCCCACATGCAATAGCCATTTGGAGCATAGCCAATGAATACATTTTTTTTGGTGCGACTATCTAGTTTTTTCAGGTACCCCAAAATCTTTGAATAAGCTTCAACTCCAAATATCTGCAAGTGTGATAAATTTGGTCTCCAATCTGTCAATTTTTCTGCGGGTGTTACATCCATAGAAGAGACAGGCCTTCTATTCAATAAGTGTGCCAAAGTGAGTACTGATTTGCCCCAGAATGTTTTGTTCAGGTTAGAATTAAAAAATGAGAAGACAAGCTCTCTTCATCAAGGCTTTGTTCAGCCGTTTCGATTTTCCATTAAGTTGAGGTGTGTAAGGTATGGTACAATAAACAATTCCTTCACTTTAACACCTCCACTATCGCATCTAATTTTAAAAAATCTCATGGTTTTGAAGGCTTCAACTTCACTCACATAGTTTTTAATGCATTGAAATACTTCACATTTGAGAAGGTACATCATGCAAAAATGTGTAGAATCATCCAAAAATATCAGTATGTATCGTTTTCCATCCCAGGTAATCGGTTGAATTGGTCCACTAGTACGAGTTCTACTTCGAGTTCTGAGTACTAGTTCGAGGGGCCTTTTTGCACAATATTTTTCACTGTTGAACAGCAACCTTGTCGGTTTGGATTTCAAGCAAATTTCACAAATTCCCTCAAATCTCCAAGTTCATTCCAATTGTTATGTTATTCTGTTTTTTACGTTCACTATATTCTCAAATGTACCAATTTCCTATAAACAACAATGGACACATGTGAGACCCCTGTGGCACACTCAAAGTGACTACAAAAGGTGCAGATCTGTATCTGTTTACTTTCACAATTTGACTATGGTTGAAAATATAAAACATTAGCGAACTCAAGAGGTCACTCTGTACAACGACCTCAGATAGTTTTGAAATAAGCAAGTTTTGATCAACTTTATTGAAAGTTTTACTGAAGTCGGTATTCAATGAATTTACCCACTCCCGGTTATCCAAAGGCAGTGGAGATGTTTTCAGAGTATATTATTAGGTTGGCCTCAATATCTCGTCTTGAAAAAAAAACGTGTTGGGACTCTATAATTGAGAAAATGAAATAAAGTATCATATGTTGAGACTTCGAGTAGTTTGCTAATACCCTGGTAATTTTCTATTACTAGTATTTTTACAAATTTGTGAGAGTAGAGAAACTTCCCAGGCGTTTGGAAAAACCCCTGTCCTAATAGATCTGCTGAATTTGATGTGAAGATTTGGGGGCACAATTGCCTATAAAACATGAGGGGTAGCCATTAAGACCAGCTCCCTTATTGATATCTAGTAAATTCATTATTCCTTTTATTGAGTTTGGAGTGAAAGTTCCTGAAAATAACTAATTATTACTGCAATGAATAAGTTTGATGATATGGTTCAGATACACCATGAAAATAGGTAGCAAAAAGGTATCTTATATCATCGACATTTTCAGCAATGATTTTATTATATTTCAATCCGTTAGGAATATCAATGTCATTTTTACAGTCGGCTATTATAATTCAAAAACTTTTTTGCAGAAAATCAAGTTTAGGATGGAGAAAAACTGAATTGAGTTGGTCGATGAAGCTGCCTGTTTGGTGCAATAGGAACAAATAATATTATTTAAGTCCTTACCCTTTCTTGTAATACAATGCAAGAACATTTGCATAGCGATTTGTTTCCTCAACTAGACTCGTAGATGATGCAATTGAAAAAGATGATGGAGTTTGAGCTACATTAAAGCTTCCAACTGATTGATTTT
Source organism: Leptinotarsa tumamoca (assembly GCA_015342025.1). Classification (NCBI taxonomy): domain Eukaryota; kingdom Metazoa; phylum Arthropoda; class Insecta; order Coleoptera; family Chrysomelidae; genus Leptinotarsa; species Leptinotarsa tumamoca. Next base: position 7,853 of record WOGQ01004665.1, on the reverse strand, counting down.
CAACATATGAAAATGGATATACCGGGGTAGTGCTGAAAGGTGGCCTTGGTGAAGGGGTGATTTCCGAAATGTAACTTTGAGCTGGACTTGGTGGAGGGTCTCTTTTGAAGCTTTTAGTTGGACTTGGTGAATGTTCGTTGACTGCCGTTCCTTGTATACTAGGTGGGGGTGATTTGAAATTCCATTGCTTTGACGCAGATGCCTGCAACTGATAGAATTTATGAATCAAGTGAAATTCCTTGTTTATATATCCTTATGTGTGATTATCTATTTGACTCCTAATTACCAGTTCAGGCAGTTGGCAGTTTGCCAGTTTGTCATAATTTATGGAATAAATAACCATAATTGGGATTTATTTTTGGTCCCTTGAAATTTATAGATGGAGGAGATTCAGTCACTGACCAGTTTGTACTTTATCTATCAAAACCAGAAGTCATCTGGAATGATGACAATGTACTGAAACATATTAAATCTTAAAAATCACCAAAAGTATTTTAAAGAGAAATTTAATACATTTATTTTCATACTTGAAATGGCACTGATTGATTTATATGGTTTTACGAGGTTACTTCTGGAATATTTTCATTTTTCCTGACGTAGTCCAATTATATACCTACACGTATAGTAGCACATATATAATATATATTTAGATAACAAGACATACATTATAGGACACAGAAGATAAAATGATGCAGCAGCATTAGACATAAGATGAGTGAAATGTTGCCTAGGATATTGAAAATAAATAAAACCTGAAAACTTTCAGAGTTGTTTCAGAGAAATCATACTAGTCTACTAGCTTTTTTTTTATAAGAGAGTAGACGTGGATATGTATTATATTTTTCAAATGTAGAGACCTGATAAAGCTTTTTTGTACTTTTTCTAGCAAGTCAGTAACAGATAGCCCTCGAGGCGACCATATAACACGAGAGTATTCAAGTGAATGCAGGCACTAGTTAAATAGCACCTACTGTAGGTAAAGTCATGGCAATCTTCTGTAGCATTCCGCTTGTAAGTTTTCGATATGAGTGTTGAATTTGAAATTAGAAGTAAAAGTTGAAAGTGAAGAAATTGTCAATCTTCCAGAACTTTTTATTTTTTCATTAGGATAGTGAAAGTAATTGTTCAGAGAGAGCCTTTTCTACTTTGTATCTGAAAAACACTTCTATGCATGATCTACATACCTTTGTAAAGAGATTTTTTGAAATCTGTTTTGAAAAAAATCGGTTTTTCTGTTAACCAGCTGTCGCACCCCTATGAACGCCAACCCTCAGAAATCGAACCTTGTACGAGCTAAGAACTAACGAGGTCTTACTTTTTAACGTGTGATTCCTAACACGATTTGGAAGATAGCAAGTGAAAATCGATTGTTCAGCCTCTTCTAAAAAATATTTCCCTTCCAATCCGCTCAATATATACTTAACAAAAGTGGAAGTTTCTCTACTAATCTGAGTATTTCTAATTACCTGTTAGAGAAAAACATTTTGAGTAGCTATATAGTGGATATATTGAATAAAAGTAGTTTTTTTTTCAGAGTTCTTTATCAGTCTGGCCACCCACCTGGAAGAAAAATAAAAAGAATGGCACAATTGCAACAAACTGATATCAACCTTGCACTACATCGAATATTTCAGAAGTCAATCAATAGATAATATCGACATATATCACATTTCAAAACTTCTTTGATATACATGATAATGTCACACTAATAACTTTACTAGGGATGTGTTTCTCTGCGCAGTAGCTTTGTCAGTCGAACTAAACCTTTGATATTTGTCGGGTACTTTTGAAAATGAAGTCAAGTAAAGGAAAAACTCCAAATATCATTAGATTTTTTTCTAATTCTGAAGACAGGCAGATTTCAACCTTCGAAACATTGAAATAAGTATCTATTTAATTTCTTAGTTCTGTTTTTGACAGACAAATTTATTAAATATGACTGTTACTGCGGGAATCTTCCAAAAGAAAGGAAGCAGACAATTCATTTCACAATAAACTCTTTACAAAGATGTGTAGATCATGCAAAGAAGTACCTTTTAGGCACAAAAACTGGAAGAAGAAGCCTTCTCAAACCAAACTACTTTCATATCAAAACTGAATTACACAAAAGAAAGAATACTTTCCAAACAACTAATGTTGAAGTTTCTCTACTACTCTATCTGAGTATTTGTAATTTAGAGAAAAACATTTTGAGTGGATATATATACTGAATATATTGAAGAAAGATATAGCTAGTGGCACATTAACAACAAATTGATATCAACCTTGTACTACATCAAATGTTTCAGAAGACATTTCATATTTCAAAACATATATACATAATGTTATCTAGATTGGTGCTGAAGAGGCAATAAGGCAAGTGTCTCATTCCAAAACATCGGATGTCCTCTATTGAGGGTGATAGTGTTCTGCATAAGTGAAATTTTACAGCCTTCATATACTATGTTGGGTAAACAATCATGTGAGTGTAAGTCAATTTTTATGTTCACTACCAAAAAGCTACTGTCGTAGCGAAACGTCATGATATACTTTTCGAAAATAAAGTTCGTGAAGACCAAATCGTAAGGTGTAGTTTATGAAATATATGAAAGTAGTTGTTTCGAGAGTCATGTGAACTATACAATACCATTAGATGAGGATTTCACAATTCATTTTTTCAAAGTGTGAACGCTTTATTTTAATAAAATTGTTTTCATGCACTTAAATGTTTATTGTTATTATTTACAATTTTCAAATTTATGAAAAATAAATATTTCACCTGATGGTAATTTGGTGGTGGTGTAGAAAAGATTTGTGGATTTAAATAGAACCCGTTTTGTCTGTCCATTTCTAGGATTTTCTTGTCATTTTCAACACTAAATTGTTACCATTTTTCACTGTTCATTTACGATTTAATAAAATGACATATGACACTACTTTTCATATTTATAACCTTCAGAACGCCCCTTAGGAAGAAGTAGGACACAGAACACATAATGCCGCCACAGAATCATTTTGTGTTCGGTTTTGAAGTCTGGAGTCGAGCTGAGCAGATGCAGATGATACCACGTGATTACAGCGCCAACGGAGCGAAATATATTCAACGAACGCTCGATTATATCTGAATGACATGTTGACATTTGTGGTATAATTTTGGTAAATTTTCGTTATGTGGACACCTGGCGATTTTGAAAAAATGTTTGACTGTACTTACGTATTTTGATGCGTAGATTACGAATCCAAAAGAAAAAAGCGGCGCTCTCCCTCAATTAAAAAGTTACGGCCCTTCAAAGTTCAGAAGAGGGCAACTTTTCCACAAAACGGAAATTTACCAAAAAAACTGAAATTACAATGAAATTAAATACAAGAAACAACAAGAAAATGAAAAATTGAACCATCAACACGAGTTAACAACAGTGATTTCATCATTGTTAGCATGTTGGCAGAGTGACACGTTTCAATTGAAATTAAATGTATATGAAAAAAGAAAAAACATGTGAACTTTGAATCAATCTTCAGTTTCATTGGAAATTATATTATATACTCATGACAATTATCTGTGAGTTTATCAGTTGACAACTTAACAGGTGACTTTATTGTTGTGGTTATGAGAATTATAAACGTATACATTTGTTTTAGATTAGCAGTACAAAGAAAGCGTTCTGTAATCAAAAATTATTTAATTTTTTGTCCATATAACAATCATATTATTTTCAAAGACAAAATCCTATGACAATTGTTGGCTGCGTATATAAATGTGAATACGCTACCTGCTCAATAAATTAAGTGAAGCTGAGTTTTTTTTTTAAATATTCATTTATTCATCAATTTCTATGTTGTTTTTTTCAAAGTAATCCCCCTCAGATAAAATGCACTTGTACCAGCGTTTTTCCCAGTCCTCGACGCAGTTTTGATATACACTTTTTGATATGACCTTCAGCTCTCTCAGCGATACGGTTTTTATCTCGGAAACAGAAAAAAGTCGCAGGGGACCAAATTTGGTGAATACTGTGTGGCACGATTATGGTGGTGTTTTCTGTCAAAAAGTCACGAACGAACAATGACGAGGTGCTTTATCGTGATGAAAAAGCCATGAATTGTTTTTTCACAATCCCGGACGTTTTTCACAATCCCACAAGCAGCGTTTAACTTCGAAATAATACTCCTTATTGATTGTTTGACCATGTGGCAAGAACTCCTGATACAAAACGCCTCGGTAATCCAAGAAAACAGACATTTGACTGACCTTGGCGTGCTTTTCTGATCTTGTCCTTACTGGGCTTTCCCATTGGGACGATTGGAGTTTGGTTTTGTTGTCATAACCATATACTCACGTTTGTTTGAAGGATGATGAATTTCGTTAGTTCGGACTTCCATTGTCTGATATTATATAAAATAATTCGAAATCCCTGAAAGAACTAATGAAAAGAAGAATTGAAAAAAGAATAGCTGAAAATAACAATTATATTAAGCGAAAACCCCTGAAATGAAATAACAGTGAGATAAAATACATCTACAAATAGAACAATTAAACAAAAAATAAAAAGTTAGGAGATTCCAAGCCAAATTATACCTCACGATTTTTTGATTGTTAGTATCTACAATCGTCTTCGGGTGATGACTTGATTGATTCCTGCGCTTCACCGGTTTGGCAGGAGATGACCGTTAGACGGAAGTTGGCCATTTTTCGCTAGATTATGGTTTCCATATGTTACGTATCTTCACGCTAGCTTGACTGAATACATTGTTGGATAACATCTATGAGGCTTTTTTGAATCTTCTCCTAAACCAATGTTCCTCATTGTGTATGATCCCAGCTTGGGACCACTCGATGTTATATTGATGGATCCAAACATGCTCTGTTATTCCTGATTTGCTGATTTCCCCTTGCTGTTTATGTTTCTTGTGCTCGACAATGCGAACTTTTAATGGCCTTTTAGTTTCATCGATATAGGATTTTCCGCACTTACAGGGTATCCGGTAAATGCAATTTTTGGAACCGCAGTCCCCGATTGGTGGCCTAGTTTTCGTGAGGCTGCTACGGATAGTGTTTTCGGATCTGAAGCAGGTTCTAATGTTGTATTCGGACCCCATTCTTCTTATCCTTTCCGATAATCCTCTGATATAGGGAAGTGCAAGCACTGGTTGTGACGGCTTCTCTTCCTTGCGCGAATTCGTCACCAGCTATGACTTTTTACAGCAAATCTTTATCGCTGTTGATGTCAATCAATAATTCATTAGCGATCTTCATGCGACGGATTTTTTTATCGAAATTCAGCGCTTTTGGAACGAACCTTGCTGCCACAATACCCAAAATTCCCAAAAAAATTTCATGGCATGATCCAACCTATATGCCGACATCCTTAGCAACTCCTCTAATAGTTTTTCGATGATTCCTCTTAACAATTTTCTTCACTTCCTTAACATTATCATCGGTTGTTGATATGGCGTCCTGGGCGAGTGTCGTCATTCACATCTACTCGACCTTCTGTGAAAAGCTTACTCAGAGTACAATCACCGTATGCCACTGTCAATATTCCATTTTTAACACAAAATTTTATGCAATTTTTTATTCATTTTTTTCGATAGTAGAAAATCACCGAACACGCGAAACAGTTATGAAACTGTGAAATATGTGCAAGACCAGTTTACCACCATGAAAAATTTAAAAAAGATGCTAATTGAATGTACGTGGCGCGCAAAATTTGAACATCCACTTTATTTTTTGAACAGTCAACATATACAAAAGAGAAAAAGTATGAAAAAATTCCATTAGCGGTGGAGAAAACTGATGTATTCCACGCATTCATTTTATAGGTTATTAGGTTGAAGTATAAAACTTCGAATCTAATACTTTGTACTAACATCATTAAATTAAAAATTAGTTGGGAATGATACAGTAGCTCTGATTACTGATAATAAGGACATTCAAAAGGGATATTTTGACAAAACTTCTCTCTCACCAGAAATACTCGGACTTAGGACATTCAAAAGGGATATTTTGACAACACTTTTCTCTCACCAGAAATACTCGGACTAAGATTAGATCATCTCCTGATTATGCTTACTTGGTTAGCGGAACACACGACGGGAGACAGAATTTTTGTTCCTATGAGGAAACATTTTTTTCAGTTCCTAAATCTACTTACCAAAACGAATTTGTTCTGTTCAGTTCAGAACTGAAATATTTCATTTTTTCAGGAAATAACTCTCCGATTGAAGATACACTTTCTACATCACCCCGCCCAGGAGTACACTACAGGACTTCAAAACGAATATTATCAATTATTTATCACTTGGTAGGTGCAGTTACTGTAAAATAAGACATGTAAAATGATATATGTAATAAGTCCAATAAAACTTAAGACAAATGATTGAATTTGTATTTTTTTATCTCAAGCATAATATGATTACACAGATCGTCATATATGTAATGAAATTGCTACCCAAAAGAGAAAGATATAATGCGGTCAGTAAAGTTCGCATTTATTTGTTTCACTAATAGTTTAATTCAAAATCTGATTCCGAAATCATTTTGGCTTCAATCGAAGTGGAATATATTGAGGAAAATTTTTGCAATTCGCAAGTTTCAGTCTGAACACAATTCCATCAAATCCTTCCATTATCAAAAGTTGAATCATGCTCAAAAGTAGTACATGTTGATATCAACAAAATATTTGGATGGATATACGTAAGAACTGCAGGAAAATCCTTTAAACACTCTGAAAACGATGCTAAGGTGGAACGTAAGGTGGCTCTTTTTAAGAAAGAATCTTCCAGCCCAAGTTTATGTTTCGTAATGGAACTCTATGTATTTCGAAGAGGCTCTAATTGGAGCTTCATGAAGAAGGGAACTTCATAATCAGACACAATGTTCCTGAGTAATGTCATTGTTTCCAGTTTGATACAACAAATATTTCAAAGCAGCTCGCAACATTATGATAGTCATTTCTATCATCTTCATCTCCTTACAACTGCCAGACTGAGTCGTGGCCGGTAAGAAGCCCCTCCCTCAATACAATAACTATGTATTTTTTTTTTCTGATTGATTCGGCCGTTACTTGATGAAGATCCATAGTAATTTCGAAAACTACACGTAAGGTGTAGTTTTTGAAAAATAACTATGTATGTACGATTTCTCCCACCGGCCATGACTCAGTCCGGTAGCTGTAGATGAAACCAATTTTTGGAGCAAAAAAATCTACTTGCTTTGTGAAATATAAAAACACTGGATGGTTCCGAAGATGTGGAATGGTAGGTGACGTTTGAGTTTTCGGTAATTAAAAAGGTGTTGGAGATAATATAGATTCCTGGGAAACAACAGCATTGATATTGGCCATTTAAGAAAAATATAGAGAGCCACGAATAACAAATCAAGACTACCTGATGTGCTGTAATATCAAATTTCAGTCAATAAACCTGCCCGTCAAGAAAAATATCAGTTGCAACAGCACCAGTTTTTTCATGATTCACAATTTTATTTTTCGAAAGGTGATTGACATGTGTTTGGAGGTAATAATAACAATAAAGATAATAATACTTTATTTTCTTTATGACATGTAGAAACATGTATAGAATTGAAAAAAAAGAAATGGTAGATAATTAATCAAGAACTGAAACTGAAACTCTTCCAGGGAGTAAAATCCACCTTTCGAAATATACTGCCTAAGACATTGTTCGAATGATTTCAGTGTTATACATGATTTAATTTCGGACGCGAGTTTATTGTACAACTTTTGCCTAGTCACAAGGGGTGACCTATACAGCGTGACTCACAGTCGATGGTAGGTTAGACGTTTCTGGAAAACGCAAAGCATGATTTTTCTGAAAATTTCACCTCTCACATTTCCTTACCTGTTCTATCGATCTAAAAT